>JAXLNO010004762.1:20000-27995 GCA_038087875.1 Malacoraja senta
TGGCGCCTTTAAGGGGGGGCGGGGTTAAAACGCGGGTTTCTCCTCCCTTGTCCAAGTTAATATTGTGTTGGAGTACAAGCGTTGGCTGATGAATCGTTCCTAGTGGCGATTTGTGAATTTTTTATTTTTATTAAATCGTCAATGTCAGCGCTACAATAATTTAAAAATCAGCTCCTGAAGCGTCAACGCCGATAACGGGGACGGATTTCACGCATGGGACAGGTAAACGAAAGTGCTTTCTTTAAATGTATAAAAGTGCTTCTTAAGAAGCCTTTAATTCACATTTTTTCATGCGACACGGTGATTTTATTCCCCGAACTAACGGCAGTATTTTTCATGCCAATACGGGGTTAAATTCACCGCAAATCAACGTTCCAAAAGATCGCGTTCCAGTAATCCTCACTCACAAGATGAATTAAATCCCCATTAATTTACAGGTATTAAACATTCAATTCCTTCCATTTGGCCTGTAAATTCATGAAAATTAGATTTAAAAATTATGTTATATTGTGAATTATTGTGTGAATGTTATTTGGACACTTAGGCTATTTAAAAATGTTAATCTATTCTTAAGAAATTGATAGATGTTTAGATCTAGTAATTGAATTTTGTAATTAGCTACAATTAGGTAACTAACTAATTATATGCTTTACTTTCATGTCTTCGAAGTAAGATTGTTTCATATTTGTTTCAGAATGCTTCAATCTATAATAACTGAAAATTTCTTTCAGTTATCATAATTTTTAAGAAAGTTATGGGCTTTTAACTGTCCTCGATCACAGCTTTTGTGTTAAGTCAATGGAAAAGCAATAGGGAACTAGATGCTAATTTCTGAGTATGATAATGGCCATAACTTTTTTAATACTGAAGATATGAAAGTGAATTAAGTGTCAAATTAAACTTCTTTTTATGCTTTATCTGATGGGATAATTGCAGACTTTATTTTTTAAATCTCAAAATTTTGTAACATTGCTAGATGAAGGGCCTGTTTCCACGCTGTATCACTCTGTCTCTCTCTCTCCCTCTGTCTCTCTCTCTATCTCTCTGCCTCTCTTTCTCTCTCTCTGTGTCTCTCTCTCCCTCTCTCTCTCTCTTTCTTCCTCTCCCTCTTCCTCTCCCTCTCTCTCTCCCCCCTCTCTATCTCCCCCTCCCTCTCTCTCCCTATATCAATCTCTCCAAAACTTCCTCAAAACTTTCTCAAACGTTTTCAAAACTCTCCCAAACGTTCGCTCACGCTCATTCCCTACCTCTCTCCCTCCCTCTCTCCCTCCCTCTCTACCTCTCTCCGTCCCTCCCTCCATCTCACCCTACTTTTTCCTCGCTATCCCATCCTCAATGCACCAAAAATCAACTTAAAAACCATCCCGGAACTGACATTCGGCGTTTCGCCCTCCACCCGGTGGCCTGAGACCCGCCGTCCCGCTTTGCCTGCGCCGGTTCGCCGCCCTAAAGCGTCCCCCCTCCAGCCGGAAGCGACTTTGTGGAAAAGATGTTCGCCAGTGGTGCGGGAATCCAGCTGTGAAGTCAGGTAAGGATTAAAGCGTTGGCATGCAGCGGGGGAGGCAGCAATGCAGCCAGTGATGCATGCATTCCCTTTAATAGAAACATAGAGGAAGCCATTCGGCCCTTCGAGCCAGCACCGCCATTCATTGTGATCATGGCTGACCGTCCCCTATCAATAACCCGTGCCTGCCTTCTCCCCATATCCCTTGACCACTAGCCCCTAGAGCTCTATCTAACTCTCTCTTAAATCCATCCAGTCATTGGGCCTCCACTGCCCTCTGTGGCAGGGAATTCCATAAATTCACAACTCTGCGTGAAAAAGTTTTTTCTCACCTCAGTCTTTAATGACCTCCCCTTTATTCTAAGACTGTGGCCCCTGGTTCTGGACTCGCCCAACATTGGGAACATTTTGGATAAAGAAGGAACTGCAATTTTCTATCCACGTCAATACCCTACCCCAATACCATGTGCTCTAATTTTAGTCACCAATCTCCCGTGCGGGACCTTATCAAAGGCTTTCTGAAAGTCTAGATACACTACATCCACTGGCTCCCCTTCATCCATTTCACTTGTCACATGCTCACAAACTTACAGAAGATTATTCAAGCATGATTTCCCTTTCATAAATCCATGCTGACTTGGACTAATCCTTTTACTGCTATCCAAATGCCCCATTATTACCTCTTTAATAATTGACTCCAGCATCTTTCCCACCACCAAAGTCAGGCTAACTGGTCTGTAATTCCCCGTTTTCTCTCTCGCTCCTTTCTTGAAAAGCGGGATAACATTAGCTATCCTCCAATCCACAGGAACTGATCCTGAATCTATTGAACATTGGAAAATGATCACCAATGCGTCCACTATTTCTAGAGCCACCTCCTTGAGGACCCTGGGATGCAGACCATCAGGCCCAGGGGATTTATCATCCTTCAGTCTACCCAATACTAGCCTACCAAATACTATTTCTCGCCTAATGAAAATATCTTTCAGTTCCTCTACCACCTTAGATCCTCTGTCCTCCAATACATCTGGGAGATTGTTTGTGTCTTCCTTAGTGAAGATACGAAGTACCTATTCAACTCTTCTGCCATTTCCTTGTTGCCCATAATAATTTCACCCGTGTCTGCCTTCAAGGGACCCACATTTGACTTTGCTACTCTTTTTCCCTTAACATATCTAAAGAAGCTTTTACTTTCCTTCTTATATTCCTGGCCTGCTTCCCTTCATACTTCATCTTTTCAGCCCGTATTGCCAATTTTGTTTCCTTCTGTTGTCCTATAGAAACATAGAAACATAGAAAATTCATGAGGGGAATTGATCGGGTAGACACACAAGTCTCTTGCCCAGAGTGGGGGAATCGAGGACCAGAGGACATAGGTTCAAGGTGAGGGGGAAAAGGTTTAATAGGGAATTTGAGGGGCAACTTTTTCACACAAAGGGTGGTGGGTGTATGGAACAAGCTTGCCATGGGAGGTACTTGAGGCTGGGACTAACCCAACGTTTAATAAACAGTTAGACAGGTACGTGGGACTGGACAAGTTTGGAGTGATATAGAAACATAGAAAATAGGTGCAGGAGTAGGCCATTCGGCCCTTCAAGCCTGCACTGCCATTCAATATGATCATGGCCGATCATCCAACTCAGTATCCTGTACCTGCCTTCTCTCCATACCCCCTGATCCCCTTTAGCCACAAGGGCCACACCTAACTCCCTCTTAAATATAGCCAATGAACTGCCTCAACTACCTTCTGTGGCAGAGAATTTCACAGACTCACCACTCTCGGTGTGGAAAAATGTTTTTCTCATCTCGGTCCTAAAAGACTTCCCCCCTTTCTTCAACTGTGACCCCTTGTTCTGGACTTCCCCAACATCGGGAACAATCTTCCTGCATCTAGCCTGTACCAACCCCTTAAGAATGTTGCAACTATAGCACACTCTTTTGTTTATTGTATAAAAATTCAAAAATTTTGTAATGAAATCTTTGAAATTTTCACGAAATTATTTAAAATAAAACTGAACCGAATGCAGAACTGATCATTTTTGGAACAATCGAAGCCAGTTTGGAGCTGACTTTGTTTCAAAAGAGCTTCCCTTAATTTTGGCTTAATAATGGCAAAAAAACTATACTGAAATTTTGGAAAAAACGCTCCAACGCCAACGATAAAAATGTGGATTTCTAATATGTCGGAACTGTTACACCTAGAAGATATGAGATTCCTCTTAGCAGGTAAACCAGACCATTTCCAAAAGATTTGGTCTCCATTTATCGACTTATTTCAAATATAGGGTGCAACAAAATGTTGATAATAAATGGTTTCAGGACCTGGTGAGGGGTGAGTAAAGATATGAAGTAGGGTATCCCTTTATCTTGTCTTATTTTATCTTACTTTTTTTTTTTTCCCTTTTGGTTTTTCTTTTTGTTTAACTCTTTCTTGTGGTTTAGGTCCCTATGGGTTTTCCTGGACCACTCTTTCACTCACTCACTTACTATCTCTGCTAACTCTTTCTATCCTTTTTCTTATTAAAGTTTAAAATAAGAAGTGGTACAAGAAATGTATAATGTTATGTTTGTTTGAGATCACTGCACTGTACAATACTTCTATTAAAAAAAAAAAAAATGTTGTAAGTTTCTATAAGATCTTCTAAATTCTAGTGAGTACAAGCCGAGTCTATCCAGTCTTTCTTCATATGAAAGTCCTGACATCCCAGGAATCAGTCTGGTGAACCTTCTCTGTACTCCCTCTATGGCAAAGAATGTCTTTCCTCAGATTAGGAAACCAAAACTGTACGCAATATTCCAGGTGGTGGTCTCACCAAGACCCTGTGCACTGCAGTAGAACCTCCCTGCTCTATACTCAAATCCGTTTGCTATGAATGCTAACATACCATTCGCTTTCATCACTGCCTGCTGAACCTGCATGCCTACTTTCAATGACTGGTGTACCATGACACCCAAGTCTCGTTGCATCTCCCCCTTTTCCTAATCGCCCACCGTTCAGATAATATGAAAGTTTCCCAATCCTCTGGCTTCAGGCTACACTTGCTGTGTTATACATCTTTTCTTTTAGTTTTATTCTATTCTAACTTCTCTTGTCAGCCACGGTTGCCTCCTACTCCCCTTAGAATCTTCTTCCTTTTTGGAATGAAATGATCCTGCGTCTCCCGGATTATGCCCAGAAATTCCTGCCATTGCTGTTCCACCCATCATACCTGCTAGGATCCCTTTCCAGTCTACCTTGGCCAGCTCCCCTCTCATGCCTTCATAGTCCCCTTTGTTCAACTGCCATCACTGGCCACTTCCGATTTAACGTTCTCCTTCTCAAATTGCAGATTAAAACTAATCGTATTATAATCACTACCTCCAAGCGGTTCCTTACCTCGAGTTCTCTTATCATATCTGGTTCATTGGACAACACTAAATCCAGAATTGCCTTTTCTCAGGTCGGCTCCATTACAAGCTGCTCAAAGAATCCCTCTCGGAGGCACTCTACAAACTCTCTTTCTTGGAGTCCTGAACCTACCTGATTTTCCCAGTCTACTGCATATTGAAAACCCCCCATCACCACAGTGGACATCACCACAATGCAGCAGGGGAACATGCATAGGCGCTGGCAGGCTGTTCCCCACACTTTATAACTCACCCTAAATTCACACTTAATGTGGCCTCTGCAGGCCGGGTTTCTGTCTCATTTCCAAACCATTTGCCCCAATACCTCCCCCAAAGTCACCAATCTGATTTGTGGGACAACGGCGTGAATGCGGGGAGCCCACAGCGTTCTGAAAAAAGCCCTTTGGCCCATTTCACTCCTGCTAGCCCACACTTGGCATTGTCTCAATTGACCTTCTGAATTTGTAGTCAGCAGGACCGTACTCTGCATATCGCCAACTTACCGAGTCCACTCTGCCTTGCAACCATGGCTGATTTATCCTCCCTCTCTCTCTCCCCCTTTTCTCTCCCCCATCTCTCCCTCTCTCTGCCTCTCTCTCTTCCCTCTCTCTCCATATAACCATATAACCATATAACCATTACAGCACGGAAACAGGCCATCTCGGCCCTTCAAGTCCGTGCCGTACATTATTATTATTATTATTATTTTATTTTTTATTTTATTATTATTATTTTTTTTAAATAAATACTTTCCCCCTAGTCCCATTAACCTGCACTCAGACCATAACCCTCCATTCCTTTCCCATCCATATACCCATCCAATCTATTTTTAAAGGATAAAATCGAACCAGCCCTCCACCACTTCCACATGGAAGCTCATTGCCACACAGCTACCACTCTCTGAGTAAAGAAGTTCCCCCTAATGTTCCCCCTTAAACTTCTGTCCCTTAATTCTCAAGTATGTCCCCTTGTTTGAATCTTCCCTACTCTCAATGGGAAAAGCTTATCCACGTCAACTCTGTCTAACCCGCTTCATAATTTTAAAGACCTCTATCAAGTCCCCTCTTAACCTCTGCGCTCTAAAGAATAAATGACCTAACTCTGTTCAACCTTTTCTCTGTAACTTAGTTGCTGAAACCCAGGCAACATTCTAGTAAATCTCCTACTGTACTCTCTCTATTTTGTTGACATCCTTCCTATAATTATGCGACCAAATAGTACTCCATACTCCATGAATTGGCCTCACCTAATGCCTTGTACAATTTTAACATTACATCCCAACTTCTATAGTTCAATGCTCTGATTTATAAAGGGACAGCACCCCCAATAAGCTTTCTTTACCCACCCTATCTACATGAGATTCCACCTTCAGGGAACTATGCACAGTTATTCCTAGATCCCTCTGTTCAACTGCATTCCTCAATTCTCTACCATTTACCCATGTACGTCCTATTTTGATTTGTCCTGCCGAGATGTAGTACCTCACATTTATCAGCATTAAACTCCATCTGCCATCTATCAGCCCACTCTTCCAAATGGCCTAAATCTCTCTGTAGACTTTGAAAATCTACTTCATTATCCACCACACCACCTATCTTAGTATCATCTGCATACTTACTAATCCAATTTTCCACACCATCATCCAGATCATTGATGTACATGACAAACAACAGTGGACCCAACACAGACCCCTGAGGCACCCCACTAGTCACCGGCCTCCAACCTGACAAACAGCCATCCACCATTACTCTCTGGCATTCTCCATTCAGCCACTGTTGAATCCATCTTGCTACTCCACCATTAATACCCCAACAATTGAATCTTCTTAAACCAACCTTCCATGAGGAACCTTGTCAAAGGCCTTACTGAAGTCCATATAGACAACATCCACTTGCTTTACCCTCATCAATTTCCCTAGTAACCTCTTCGGAAAAATTCTAGAAGATTAGTGAAACATGACCTTTCCAGGCACAAATCCATGTTGACTGTTCCTAATCAGACCCTGCTTATCCAGATGCTTATATATATTATCTTTAAGTATCCTTTCCATTAATTTGCTCTCCACTGACGTCAAACTAACAGGTCTATAATTGCTAGGTTTACTCTTCGAACCCTTTTTAAACAACGGAACAACATGCGCAGTACGCCAATCTCCGGCACTATCCTGTTTCTAATGACATTTGAAATATTTCTGTCATAGCACTGCTATTTCTACACTAACGTCCCTCAATGTCCTTGGGAATATCCTGTCAGGACCTGGAGACTTATCCGTTTTCATCTTTTCAAAGTGTCCGCACCTCCACTTCTTTGAATCTCATTGTTTCCATTGCTACTCTGCTTGTTTCCCTTACCTCACATAATTCCATATCCTTCTCCTTGGTGAATACCGAAGCAAAGAAATTGTTCAGTAACTCGCCCATCTCTTTTGGCTCTGCAGATAGCTGTCCACTCTGACTCTCTAATGGACCAATTTTATTCCTTGTTATCCTTTTGCTATTAATATAGCTGTAGAAACCCTTTGGATTTACTTTCACCTTTCAACTAATTTCTTTCTTAATATTCTTTTTACATTCTTTACACTCCTCAAGCACCTCATTTACTCCATGCTGCCTAAATTATTGTAGATCTCTCTCTTTTTTCCGAACCAAGTGTCCAATTTCCCTTGAAAACCATGGCTCTTTCCAATTTTTTACTATTTCCTTTCAACCGAACAGGTACATAAAGATTCTGTACTCTTAAAATTTCACCTTTAAATGTCCTCCATTTCTCTACCACCTCCTTCCCATAAAACAACATGTCCCAATTCACTCCTTTTAAATCCTTTCGCATCTCCTCAAAGTTAGCCTTTTCTCCAATCAAAAATCTCAACCCTAGGTCCAGTTCTGACCCTCTCCATAATTATATTCAAACTAATGGTATTGTGATCACTGGACCCGAAGTGCTCCCCAATGCTTACCTCTGCCACCTGCCCGGTCTCATTTCCTAACAGGAGGTCCAGCACTGCCCCATTCTGTAGTAGGCACCTCTATGTATTGCTGCAAAAAACTATCCTGCACACATTTTACAAACTCCAAACCATCCAGCCCTTTTACAGAATGTGTTTC
>JAXLNO010004763.1:0-30843 GCA_038087875.1 Malacoraja senta
TGCTCGGTGGATCCCCCCCCCCCCCCCTGCATCGCCGTGTCTCCGGTACCTTCCCCGTCTCCGTCCCACCCCCTCCCCTGGGGATCTGACCCCTCCCTCCATCCCACTGGTCTGAGGGTCCATCTCCTCCTCACTTCCACTCCCCATCCCGTCCCGCTTCTCCAGGGGTCCATCCCGCTCCCCTGGGGATCTGACCCCCCCCCCCCCCCCCATTCCCAATGCCACTCGTCTGACCGTTCATCCCCTCCCCTCCCCTCCATTCCATTCCTCCCCCACCCCACTTGTCCGAGGGTCCATCCTCTCCCCATCCCACTAGGCAGGAATGGGGAACTGATTGTGGACGATCAACGGTGGTGCTGGCTCGAAGGGCTGAATAGCCTACTCCTGCACCTGTGGTCTATTGTTTATGGTCTGAGGGTCCATCTCTTCCCCTCTCCACTCTTCCAACCCCCCACCACTCCATCCTGCTCCCACTGAGGACGTGCTTCCCCCATCCCACCTATCCGAGGGCTCGTATCCTCCCCTCAGCCCCCCACCCCACTCCCCCTGAGATTCTGCTCCCTCTCCCCATCCCACTTCTCCCAGGGTCCATCCCTTCCCCATCCCACTCCACGGGGTGGGGGTACCTCCTCTGAGAGTATCCCTTCCCCATCCTGCTCCCCTGGGGATCGCCCTTCCACTCCACGGGGTCCATCCCTGTCATCTTATTACTGCAGGATAGTAGCCCTCCCCCCTCCCCCCTCCCTCCTCCCTCCCTCCCTCCTCCCTCCCTCCCAACCAACCTGGTGTCGTGAGAGGAACCTTTCAGTGTTCAGCTTCCATCCGCAGCCCCTCACCCCCTATGGGTCTTTCAGAAATCACCTCCCTGGGGTTTTCCTCCCTCCCATCTCCACCCTCTGTGGTCTCTAACAACTCCTCCCCCCCCTCCCCTCTCACCCTTTCACTGTTCTTTTCCCACTCACTTCTAAATACTTCTCTCCCATCCCATTCCTCATAGGTTCGTTCCTCTTGTGACAATGGAGACCCTTCCAACTCCACCACCTCACAGGATCTCTCGTGCTCTTCCCTCTCCCACCAGTCTCATACCATCCTTTTGACACCAGCCTCCTTTTACCTGCTCCTTTACACTTGACGTGTATAATGCAATTAGCATTAGCCATCTAACTTAGCCATCCATCTATCTAAACCGCGCATTTGGCAGATTGTTATAGGTTGTGGGTTAATAAGCTGACTTGAGGAGAATTCTGATCCATTCATGTAAATGGCAGAGAGATTGCCACTAGTGGACCGATGGGACTGAAGACAAATAATATATGTGAATGGTTAATTTGTGGTGTATATGAGTTTCTTTAATGATGGTTTCATGTGGTATTCGTTTTTTTTCTGCGCAGACTGGGCGCACCATATGTAGACCTGGTATAATTGCCAAACTTTAATGTGCCTGGTGCTGGCACATCACAACACTGAGAATATTACACTTACAACAAATTTGACTGCAGTGTGTGTGGTGCCCAGCGTAGGGTATTCTATCAATCATGCCCTTGGAGAAGTGTGGGTCAGTATTTAGGAGTCAAAAGTACAGGCTTTGAGTGGCAGCACTATGCATTTGAGGCACAAACGATATTGATGCTGGAGAGAGTTTGTGTCGGCACACATCAGGAAGTTGGTAAGTTGTACAAGGAACCATTAATCATGCAGGCCAGTGAGAAAGAAGTTGTGGGGAGTTGCATTTTTGTGGAGAAGATAAACGATGGTCAAGAATCAATAATGTTTTATTAATGTATGTCCCAAACTGAACAATCTTCACAAATACCAGGAAACAGTAAAATCTGCAAGAACAAAATACTTTTCCACCCTTATTTCCAAAAACGCTCATAACTCCAAGGTCCTTTTTAGTGCCATCACCCCCATCATATGTCCTGCCCCAAGCACCAGCTTAACTGGGTCCCCTGTTAAGTGCGAGGAATTTACTACATTTTTCACCAGCAAAGTAAAGAACATCAGAACGAATATTTCCCCCTCCCATCCGTGACCTAGCTGTCTCATTGGTCTGTTCTTCAAAATTAGACTGTTTCCAACCCGTTACTCTACCCTCCCTTGTAAAACTGGTCACCACCATGAAACCTACCACCTACCCCCTCGACACTGTCGCCTATGCCCTTCTGATGGATGTCATTACAATAGCCGGTCCCAGCATCCTCGCCATCTTCAACAGTTCTCTGGCCACTGGCACTGTTCCTACATGCTTCAAGCATGCGGTGGTCCAGCCCCTCCTGATAAAACCTAACCTCGACCCCACCTTGCCAAGCAACTACAGACCTATTTCAAAACTGCTTTTCCTTTCAAAAGCCCTTGAAAAGGTAATTTTAAGTTAACTTAATAATAATAATAATAATAATATCTTTTATTGTCATTGCACATAGGTGCAACGAGATTTGGTATGCAGCTTCCATCCGATAGTCATAACTTAAACAACTAATAAAATTTAGATACCCTGAGAAACATGATTTATTTTTAAAAAAGAACAGTAAAACAGTAAAACAGTCTAAAGTGCAAATATGTCTGTGCCGGGTCGATGTGTGTGAATAGAATTCATGGGGGGGGGGGGGGGGGCACACTCAGCAGGGCCGGTTCAGAGCAGCGATAGCTCTGGGGATGAAGCTGTTCCTGAGTCTGGAGGTGCTGGCGTAGAAGGCCTTGTAACGTCTGCCGGAAGGTAGGAGTTCGTACAGACTATTACAAGGGTGTGAGGAGTCTTTGTGGATGCTGACGGCTTTCCTGAGGCACCGTGTGTAGTAGATGCCCTCCAAGGCTGGTAGCTGTTTCCCAATAATCTTATGCCTTACCTTCACCAAAATACTATCTTGGAAACTTTCCAATCAAATTTCAATGCTGAGTCAGGGCCCACCACAGCACAGAGTCTGCCTTGTTGAAGGTACATAATGACCTACTGCTCACCGTTGACTCCGGCGACTGTGCAATCCTGCTCCTTCTCAACCTCAGCGCAGCATTTGATACTGTCGACCACACCATCTTATACGGGGTTGGTATTGATGGCACTGCCCTGAGCTGGTTCATCTCCTACCTCAAGGGTAGGAGTTTCTCCACTAACATAGGCAACTCTTTCTCCTCCACAGCTAGCTTCTGCTGCGGGGTTCCACAAGGTTCCATCCTTGGCCCCATTCTCTTCTCCCTGTATATGCTCCCCTTAGGCCAAGTCATTCAAAGGCACGGCATTTCCTTCCCTTGCTACGCAGACGATACACAACTCTATCTCCTCCTGAAGCCCAAAAACCGATCAAATCTGCTTAACCTTATCCACTGCCTCGAGGATACAAAGTGTTGGATGGCCCAGAACTTCCTCCAACTAAACGAGAGTAAGTCTGAGGAAATCCTTCTCGGCCCCTCGGACTCAATCAAAATGATAGCAGGCAGCCTTGGAATCCTTACCCCACTACGCAAACCTCACGTCAAAAACCTTGGCGTGATATTTGACTCAGCATTGAAATTTGACAAACAAGTCAATGCCGTGGTAAAAGCTAACTTCTTTCAGCTTCGGACGATAGCTAAAATAAAACAATTCCTCCAGTTTGATGACCTCAAAAAGATCATCCACACATTTATTTCCTCCCGCCTAGATTACTGCAACTTCCTTTACACTGGCATCAGCCAATCTTCCCTGTCCCGCCTGCAACTGGTCCAAAACGCCGCAGCGGGACTCCTGATGGGCACCCGAAAAAAGGACCACATCACCCCGATTCTGGCCTCTCTCCATTGGCTCCCTGTGCGGTTCCGAATATATTTCAAGATCCTCCTTTATGTCTACAAAGCCCTTAGCGGGCTTGCCCCCACCTACATCAAAAGTCTGCTTACCCACCACACCACCTCCAGGTCCCTCAGATCGGCCGACTTGGGGTTGCTGAACATCCTGCGGTCTAGGCATGAACTCAGGGGCGGCCGCGCCTTTGCGGTTGCAGCTCCTAGACTGTGCAACAGCATCCGAACTGCCCCCTCCATCGACTCCTTTAAGTCGAGACTTAAAACTCATCTTTACTCTCAAGCCTTTCTTGACGTCCTTTGAGGGAGGGCTCAACATACATACATAAGTATGTATTTACGTATGTACTTAATCTATGAACCAATGTTGTATAACGTTAGTACCTCACCAATTGTAAAGCACTTTGGCCAACGAGAGTTGTTTTTTAAATGTGCTATAGCAATAAAAGTGATTTGACTTGACGAATGAATTTCTAACATACAGCAGCACAACAAAATACGTAAACATAGTACTCAGCAAACAATGTAATAAATGAAAAGTTCAGTATTGGGTCATAAGGAATAGGAGAATTAGGCCATTCGGCCCATCAAGTCTACGCCATTCAATCATGGCTGATCTATGTCTCCCTCCTAACCCCATTCTCCTGTCTTCTTCCCATAACCTCTGACACCTGTACTAATCAAGAATCTATCTCTGCCTTAAAAATATTCACTGACCGCCTCCACAGCCTTCTGTGGCAAATAATTTGCACAGATTCACCATCCTCTGACTAAATACATTTAGAAACATAGAAAATAGGTGCAGGAGTAGGCCATTCGGCCCTTCGAGCCTGTACCGCCATTCAATATGATCATGACTGATCATCCAACTCAGTATCCTGTACCTGCCTTCTCTCCATACCCCTTGATCCCTTTAGCCACAAGCGCCACATCTAACTACCTCTGAAATATAGCCAATGAGCTGGCCTCGACTACCTTCTGTGGCAGAGAGTTCCAGAGATTCACCACTCTGTGTGAAAAATGTTTTTCTCATCTCGGTCCTAAAGGATTTCCCTTTAATCCTTAAATTGTGACCCCTTGTCCTGGACTTCCCCAACATAGGGACCAATCTTCCTGCATCTAGCCTGTCCAACCCCTTAAGAATTTTGAAAGTTTCTATAAGATCCCCCCTCAATCTTCTAAATTCTAGCGAGTACAAGCCGAGTCTATCCAGTCTTTCTTCATATGAAAGTCCTGACATCCCAGGAATCAATCTGGTGAACCTTCTCTGTACTCCCTCTATGGCAAGAATGTCTTTCCTCAGATCTGGAGACCAAAACTGTACGCAATACTCCAGGTGTGGTCTCACCAAGACCCTGTACAACTCAAGTCGTGTCAAGTCAAGTGAGTTTATTGTCATGTGTCCCTGGTAGGACAATGAAATTCTTGCTTTGCTTGAGCACAACAGAACATAGTAGGCATTTACTACAAGGCATTCTATAAATATATACACAACTGCAGTAGAACCTCCCTGCTCATATACTCAAATCCTTTTGCTATGAATGCTAACATACCATTCGCTTTCTTCACTGCCTGCTGCACCTGCATGCCTACTTTCAATGACTGGTGTACCATGACACCCAGGTCTCGTTGCATCTCCCCTTTTTCTAATCTGCCACCATTTAGATAATAGTCTACTTTCCTGTTTTTGCCACCAAAGTGGATAACCTCACATTTATCCACATTATACTGCATCTGCCCTGCATTTGCCCACTCACCCAGCCTATCCAAGTCACCTTGCAGCCTCCTAGCATCCTCCTCACAGCTAACACTGCCCCCCAGCTTCGTGTCATCCGCAAACTTGGAGATGTTGCATTCAATTCCCTTGTCCAAATCATTAATATATATTGTAAATAGCTGGGGTCCCAGCACTGAGCCTTGCGGTACCCCACTAGTCACTGCCTGCCATTCTGAAAAGGACCCGTTTACTCCTACTCTTTGCTTCCTGTTTGCCAGCCAGTTCTCTATCCACATCAATACTGAACCCCCAATACCGTGTGCTTTAAGTTTGTATACTAATCTCTTATGTGGGACCTTGTCGAAAGCCTTCTGAAAGTCCAGATATAACACATCCACTGGTTCTCCCTTATCCACTCTACTAGTTACATCCTCGAAAAATTCTATAAGATTCGTCAGACATGATTTACCTTTCGTAAATCCATGCTGACTTTGTCCAATGATTTCACCACTTTCCAAATGTGCTGCTATCCCATCTTTAATAACTGACTCTAGCAGTTTCCCCACTACCGATGTTAAACTAACTGGTCTGTAATTCCCCGTTTTCTCTCTCCCTCCCTTTTTAAAAAGGGGGGTTACTTTAGCTACCCTCCAATCCTCAGGAACTACTCCAGAATCTAAGGAGTTTTGAAAAATTATCACTAATGCATCCACTATTTCTGGGGCTACTTCCTTAAGTACTCTGGGATGCAGCCTATCTGGCCCTGGGGATTTATCGGCCTTTAATCCATTCAATTTATCTAACACCACTTCCCGGCTAACCTGGATTTCACTCAGTTCCTCTATCTCATTTGACCCGTGGTCCCCTGCTATTGCCGGCAGATTAATTATGTCTTCCTTAGTGAAGACAGAACCAAAGTAGTTATTCAATTGGTCTGCCATGTCCTTGTTCCCCATGATCAATTCACCTGTTTCTGACTGCAAGGGACCTACATTTGTTTTAACTAATCTCTTTCTCTTCACATATCTATAAAAACGTTTGCAGTCAGTTTTTATGTTCCCTGCCAGTTTTCTTTCATAATATATTTTCCCTTTCCTAATTAAGCCCTTTGTCCTCCTCTGCTGGACTCTGAATTTCTCCCAGTCCTTTGGTAGGCTGCTTTTTCTGGCTAATTTGTACGCTTCATCTTTTGTTTTGATACTATCCCTGATTTTCCTTGTTATCCACGGATGCACTACCTTCCCTGATTTATTCTTTTGCCAAACTGGGATGAACAATTTTTGTAGTTCATCCATGCAGTCTTTAAATGCCTTCCATTACATATCCACCGTCAACCCTTTAAGAATCAATTGCCAGTCAATCTTGGCCAATTCACGTTTCATACCCTCAAAGTTACCTTTCTTTAAGTTCAGAACCCTTGTTTCTGAATTAACAATGTCACTCTCCATCCTAATGAAGAACTCAACCATATTATGGTCACTCTTGCCCAAGGGGCCACGCACAACAAGACTGCTAACTAACCCTTCCTCATTGCTCAATACCCAGTCTAGAATAGTCTGCTCTCTCGTTGGTTCCTCTACATGTTGGTTTAGAAAAACTATCCCGTATACATTCCAAGAAATCCTCTTCCTCAGCACCCCTGCCAATTTGATTCACCCAATCTATATGTAGATTGAAGTCACCCATTATAACTGTTTTACCTTTGTTGCACACATTTCTAATTTCCCGTTTGATGCCATCCCCAACTCCACTACTACTGTTAGGTGGCCTGTACACAACACCCACTAGCATTTTCTGCTCCTTAGTGTTTCGTAGCTCTACCCATATCGATTCCACATCCTCCAAGCTAATATCCTTCCTTTCCATTGCGTTAATCTCCTCTCTAACCAGCAACGCTACCCCACCTCCTTTTCATTTCTGTCTAACCCTCCTGAATATTGAATATCCCTGGATGTTCAGCTCCCAGCCTTGGTCACCCTGGAGCCATGTCTCTGTGATCCCAACTATATCATAATCATTAATAGCTGTCTGCACATTCAACTCATCCACCTTATTACGAATGCTCCTTGCATTTAGACACAAAGCCTTCAGGCTTGTTTTTACAACGCTCTTACCCCTTATACAATTTTGTTGAAAAGTGGCCCTTTTTGATTTTTGCCCTGGATTTGTCTGCCTGCCACATTTACTTTTCACCTTGTTACCTATTGAGTCTACCCTCATTTTACACCCCTCTGTCTCTCTGCTCACACATTTAAAAAACCCACCACCTCTTATTCTCTGTTTATTATTTTTTTGTTCTTTCCCCCTACCTGTTGGGTCTGAGTGCTTCCCTTCTCTGCCTCTTGCCTCACACACTGTCTACAAGCTTTCTCTATTTGAGTCCCTCCCCCCTACCGTTCTAGTTTAAAGTCTCCGCAGTAGCCTTTGCAAATCTCCCCGCCAGGATATTGGTCCCCCTCGGGTTCAAGTGCAACCCGTCCTTTTTGTACAGGTCACACCTTCCCCAAAAGAGGTCCCAATGATCCAGAAATTGCTCCTCATCTCCTTCCTAAAATACCCTCCTTTAATTCTGAGGCTATGAACTCTAGTCCTAGACTCTCCCACTAGTGGAAACATCCTCTCCACATCCACTCTGTCAAAGCCTTTCACTATTCTGCATGTTTCAATTAGATCCCTCCTCATTCTTCTAAACTCCAAGAAGTACAGGCCAGTGCCGACAAACGCTCATCATAGGTTAACCTACTCATTCCTGGGATCATTCTTGTAAACCTCCTCTGGACCCTCTCCAGAGCCAGCACATCCTTCCTCGGATATGGTGCCCAACATTGCTCACAATATTCCAAATGCGGCGTGACCAGCGCCTTATAGAGCCTCAACATTACATCCCTGTTTTTGTATACAAGCCCTCTTGAAATAAATGCTAACATTGAGTTTGCTTTCACACAGTATACATACACATATATACAAACATACATACATACACATACGTGAAACAAACCAATAATAATAGTGCAAACAAACAAAAACAATGGCCCCAAGTCTATGCAATTCAGAGCTTATTTGGAGGCTGTAGTGTTTAATAACCTGATAGCTCTAGGGAAGAATCTCTTCCTAAAAATGGACATTACGGTTTTCAAGCTCTTATGTCTTCTTCCCGCTGGTAGGAGTAAAATGAGAGTGTGGCCAGGGTGATGTAGGTCTCTGATGATGCGACTCCTGTAAATCCCTCCGATAGTGGGGAGATCAGTACCCTTGATGGACTGGGCAGGTTTCACCACTTTTTGCAGTCTCATTCCCACATGGGAAGTTTAGATCCTGATAGCAAGGTGTCTGAAGCATTCATTATGGAAAAGACAGAGACATATTTCTTGCCAATATAGTTGCGCTGTGGTTTACAATCAGAGCATCAGGGAAAGGAAGAAAGCAACCCTGCCGACAAAATTCGATTGGAGGCAGTAGGTGGATTGTTCTCAAGCAGTTCGAGATATTGAAGTGGTTCAAAAATTGAAGGACTACTGCAGGCTTGAATCACTTGACATTACAGACCATTAAAAATATGAAACACAAATACATTGGGGAATCTTTTGATAATTGTCTTGTAGTTAACTGACTGCCGAATTGGTAAAATTCTTGGATAGAATGCATTTAGCCTCCATTCTCCAACTGGGAGAATTAAATCAAAATTGCTCAGCATCTGAGACCTTGTTTGTAGTACAGCCGGTTGCTTAACAGCTGCAATGGAGCTAGGTGGTGTAGCTGGTAGAGCTGCTACCTCACAGTCCCAGCGATCTAGATTCAATCCTGACCTTGGGTGCTGTCTGTATGGAGTTTGCATGTTCTTCCTGTAACCGCATGGGTTTCCTCCCACATCCCAAAGACATGTGGGTTTGTAGGCCAAATGGACTCTGTAGGATAGGACTTAGTGTCTTGGGAATGGGTGTGAAAGTGGGATAACATAGAGCTAGTGTGAATGGGTGATCTATGATCTGTGTGGATTCGGTGGGCTGAGGGTCTGTTTTCATGCTGTATCTAAACAAAATTAAAAAAGTACTGTGTGATAAACAATACCAAGGAACTTCTGTGGTGCTTTGAGATGATGGCCTGTCACAATCAGCTGTTTATCCAGTGTTCTTCTAAAACTCTTCCATGTCAGTCAAGGAAGTACATTTCTAATTTCCAAAGCACTCTAATGTTTGCAACTTTTGGACATCCAAGTTTCCTGTACCCAAAAGTAGGACAGATTATATCTTTATGCAATTTTTTTTTTAAATGCTGCAGTATCTAAGCGGGTTAGGCTGTATACCTGGAGAACATGGATGGGTGACGTTTCAGGTCGGGAACCTTCTTCATTCAGAAGATGAGTCCCGACAAATCTTGTACAAATCATTTTTTTATTTATTGAGGATTTGAAAGGAATTTATTTTATTTTGCTTTACAGCTAAAAGTTGTTTACATGCAGGAATTGATAAAGCACAGCAATTGATTAACATGAAAATTATTCCAAAATTCATTACGTTGCATCAGTTACATATACACTTTGAAATGTCACCCACCATGTTCTCCAGGGATGCTACCTGATTTGCTGAGTTAATCCAGCACTTTGTGTCTTTTTTTGTAAACCAGCATCTGCAGTTCCTTGTTTCGACATCTTTATGCAAATTGGGAAACAAAAGACCGTCGAACATAGGTCAGCAAAAATTGCAGATGGAAGACAGTTACAACACAAATACCCCGGACGAATGCACATAGTGTGGAAGATGATATTATAGGATTTTTCAATGCATACACAGTTAAAAACAAGAACAGTCATATCAATGAGATTTTAAGGTACACTTAAGGTCCATGGCAGACTGTTCAATAGTTCGATCACATAGCCTTGTAGACTACTCCACAAATCTGATAATGTTTGCCCAGACAATATTGCAATCTGCCTTGGCTAAGTTACCTAAGAAACTTTATAACAGACTAGTTTATTTTCTTTGAAGGACTAGCTAAAAGTCTTGAATTCAAATTGAAAGATAGCTTGTAAAAGATCGAACCCAAAGTTAAGCCCCTGTCCCACTATACAAGGTAATTCACGAGTTCTCCCGTGTTTTCCCCTGATTCGAACTCGGAGAATGTCCGTAGAGGGTCCGTAGGAGTTCGTGGATGTCTAATAGCAGCTCGTAATGCTAACGGTAGGTACTCGGGACATCCGGTAAACTCGGGACGTTTTTTCATCCTTATAAAAAATGTCCACAAATAAATAAATACTCGTGATGAAATTTTAAAAAACTTTTTACTCGTACGAGCCGCTACGAGACATCCACGAACTCCTGCGGACCCGCTACGGACATTCTCCGAGTTTGAATCAGGGGATAACTTGGGAGAACTCGTGAATTACCTCGTACAGTGGGACACGGGCTTTAAGAGTTAAAAGACCCAGAATGAGAAAGTGTGACTGTCCAGAGGGCAAAGGATGTATTCTGACATTTTCATTACACTTGGGAAATTTGAACGCAATAAAGAAGTCCATAGAGCTGAAGTCACTGAATGATTTCTTAAGGAAAACAAAACTGCAAATCTGATTGTTGTAATTCACAGTCAGCCTGAAGTCTGATGACTGAACTGCTGGGGAACCCGTCTGAAACAAGACAACCTTTTGCTCCATTTCAGCAAACTAGATTTCAAACCATTGTTCATAACAATCTACAATGCAAAAACATTCCAGATGGACTCAGGAGGTTTTTAAAGTAGCTGTTGACATCAGGATACCTGTGTCTGACAAACCAGAGCAAATGTGGCATTTGAAAGAAGTTGCATTTTGCAATGATAGTTTACTGAGGTTGAAGATGGGCCCATTACTGTTGTCCTTAGTTCCACTGTCATCAAATCCTCCATTGCCTAAATGTTGCTTTCCAAGCTGAAACAGATTTGTAGCGATGTCCTGTTAGGTATCGGTCTGATAGCTTTATTATTTCTTTGTTACACTTTGTCCAATACTCAGTAATGTATGAGCAGCAACTTTCTCTAGGTTTTTGAAAAACTGAAGGCAATTTTTTTTCCATGGCCTGCCAATAATTCTTGGATCATTGACTTCATTCCTTGCCCTCATAACTGTCTGAAATAGAATGAAACTGCATCTTTACTGTCACATTTGACCCAGGATGAAAGTTTCAATTACAAATCCACACCATCACCCAATAAATCATCTACCCTTGGGTCTAACGTTTCCTCTTTCACTTCTGCTTTTACCATCCCGAGGCTTGATAATTCCAACACACTTTTCCCATTGTTCCCCCATTTTGCACCATAGCAAACTTAGACTAAAGCTCTGCTTGTGTCCTAACTTGATCAACAATTACCATTATGCACACTGTCTTTCTTTGGCCATTGTCCAACAATGCCTCAACTAGTTAATCAGTAGATCTATGTCATCAGATCCAGTGTTAAACCAGAACTGGCACAGTATATAACTTAAAGTACACATTTTCAGAGAGAAAGGTGGCTGGTCAGCGGATGGGACAGTATATTGACAGAAAGTTAAATAAAGAAGGAAAAATTAGGTGAGGCGGAGGCTATATGGAATGTGCTTCCAGAGGAGGTAGATGAAGCAGATGCTATAACAGCATTTAAAAAAACACTTGGACAAGTACCTGGGTAGGAATGATTTGGAGGGACATGAGCCAAATGTGGGTAAATTGGCAAAGGGTCTGTATGACTATGAATCTGCATGATAAAGCCATTCAGCAACATAAAATCAAAGCTATAGATTTTTTTTCAAAAAAAAAAAGCACTTTGATTTTATAGAAAGGAGGGATATAACAGGTATTTTGCATCAGCCTTCACCATTAGGAATGCAATTAACATCTCACAAATAGCTGTAAATTGGGAGCTGGAAGGAGGGGAAGAACAAAGGAGAATTACAATCTTTAGGGCAGTGGCACTGAGGAAATTGTTGGAGCTCTGGCTTTGTCCTGACAGACAACAGAATTGGGTTTTAAAATAAGTGTCTAGTGAGAACTGTTCTGGAGGAAAAGCAGTTTAGTGAAGATTATGCTGTGCATGAAGAGGCAGGTTATCTCACGAGGAAGGTCGAGATGAGCTTGATTTGTATCTGCTGAAGTGCAAGGGAATTCATTGAAACATACAAGATCCTGAGAGGTATTGATAAGGTGCTTGTGGCGAAGATGTTTCCTCTTGTAGGTAAATCTAGAACTAAGGGTCCCGAGTTTTTTATTAAAGTAAAGATTCGGCATTTCAGAGATGAAGCATTCATTATCTCCAACCTTTTCCAACCACAAAATATTCCAAGAAATTGCTAGAGCACAGCATAATCTTCACTCGAGCTTTTATTCTGACTTTGTACACTCCTCAATTTGAATTGCCGAACATTGGTGACCATGCTTCAGCTATCTAAGCCTAAATGTATCTTCCTGATGACACTGCACACTGCAAAAGGCAGGCAAGATGTGTGAAAACAACCATGCCTTTATGAGTTTGGATGCAATGAATTGGAGCTTGGGATATCATTGGGGATATCTTGCTTTTCATAGTAAAAGTACTGCAATCAGTCTAAAGAAGGGTCCCGACCTGAAATGTCACATCCATGTTCTCCAGAGATGCTGCCTGACCCGCTGAGTTACTCATCATTTTGCGCCTATCTTTGGTATAAACCAGCATCTGCAGTTCCTTTTTATTACATTTTGTTTAAGGGAATGTGTGTTTTAGCTTGCTTGAAGAGGATAAAACCGAGCTATCAGTTATTAATAGATGAAATATAACTGAAACGGTTTCAAAGATTACTGTTGCCACCATCTCATGGCCCTCTATGCCAGATGTCCATATGGAGTATATCGTGCTAATTGTTAGACAGTACAATAAAGTTATAATGCACTTTGGGTCATCTTAAGGTTGTGAGAGGCAATATATAGAGACATGTTTTGTTTTTTCTCTGCAAAGGCATTGTTTAAAGATTACGTATTGATTAGGACATTATTTAGGGCAATTGAACAATTGTTTGGTCACCTTGCATCCAGTAAAATTTAGCCTGCAGCAATGTTAGTGGTCTAAGAACTTTGAAATCGATAAGGTACCTTCCTACACATTTCGTCTGCTCCATTGCGAAAATCACCTCAAGGTATGCCTACTTTGAAAAAGTTCTCTCTCCGACGAGAGTTCTGCAACACCCTCTCTCGCTTTGTACCCTCCCATATCTCTAGTTTGCCTGTCCCCTGACTCTCAGTCTAAAGAAGGGTCTCGACCCAAAACGTCACCCATTCCTTCTACCCACAATGCTGCCTGACCCGCTGAGTTATTCCAGCATTTTGTGTCAATCTTTAGTGTAAGTTTGTTAAATTATCATAGAATCATAGAATCATAGAAAGTAGGTGCGAGAGCAGACCACCAGGTCCATCGAGCCCGCACCGCCATTCGCTCATGGCTGAACACCAAACAAACAAACACCCCCACCCACAAACAGTAGACACAAGACACAGAACACAAGACACTACCCTCCCCTTTATAGCGCTATCACCCCTCTCCACCCCAAGAACCGAGTGATCTCCTGGGGGAGGCAAAAAAACGGATAAAAACCCAGGTCCAATTCGGGAAAAAAATCCGGGAAATTCCTCTCCGACCCCAATCCAGGCGATCGACACTTGTCCAGGAGATCACTCAGGTCTTACTATACTAACCCTACCTAGGTCCATATCCCTGCCCTCTCCCCGTAGCCCCTTATCCCCTTGGCAGCTAAAAAAACATCTATTTTAGACTTAAATATATTTAATGTTTCTGCTTCCACTGCCCCCTGGGGCAGTGAATTCCATAAATTAACCACCCTCTGGGTGAAGAAGTTCTTCCTCATCTCAGTTTTAAAAGAGCCCCCCCTTATTCTACAACTATGTCCCCTAGTTCTAGTTTCCCCGATCATTGGGAACATCCTCGGTGCATCCACCCGATCAAGGCCCCTCACGATCTTATATGTTTCAATGAGATCGCCTCTCATTCTTCTAAACTCCAAAGAGTAGAGTTCCAGCCTACTTAACCTTTCCTCATATGTCAATCCCCTCATTGCAGGAATTAATCTTGTAAACCTTCGCTGCACTGCCTCCAGGGCCAGTACATCCTTTCTTAAGTATGGACCCCAGAACTGTACACAGTATTCCAAATGTGGTCTCACTAATACTGTGTACAGCTGCAGCAAGACCTCCGTGTTTTTATACTCAATCCCCCTAGCAATAAAGGCCAAAACTCCATTGGCCTTCCTGATAGCTTGCTGCACCTGCATACTAACTTTTAGTGATTCATGTACTACTACCCCTAGATCCCTTTGCGTTGCATTACAGCGCAGCTCCTCCTCATTTAGAAAATAACTTGCCCTATCATTTTTTTTCCCAAAGTGTATGACTTCACATTTATTAGTATTAAATTTCATCTGCCAAGTTGTTGCCCACTCACCTA
The DNA here is from genome assembly GCA_038087875.1 of Malacoraja senta. Lineage (NCBI taxonomy): Eukaryota > Metazoa > Chordata > Chondrichthyes > Rajiformes > Rajidae > Malacoraja > Malacoraja senta. Next base: position 14,936 of record JAXLNO010004763.1, read on the forward strand.
GCTTATCTATATCCTTTTGCAGACTCTTCCTATCCTCCTCATCCCCTACTTTTCTTCCCATTTTTGTATCGTCCGCAAATTTTGATATATTACACTTGGTTCCCTCTATATATTGTCTCTATATATTGCCTCTCACAACCTTAAGATGACCCAAAGTGCATTATAACTTTATTGTACTGTCTAACAATTAGCACGATATACTCCATATGGACATCTGGCATAGAGGGCCATGAGATGGTGGCAACAGTAATCTTTGAAACCGTTTCAGTGATAGCGCTCTTGGTTCCATCCTCCAAATCATTTATATAAATTGTGAACAACTGGGGTCCCAGCACCGACCCTTGCGGAACCCCGCTAGTTACCGGTTGCCATCCCGAATATGAACCATTTATCCCCACTCTCTGCTTCCTATTTGTTAGCCAATCCTCTACCCATGCTAATATATTACCCCCAATCCCATAATTTTTTATTTTTAGCAATAGTCTCTTATGTGGCACCTTGTCAAAAGCCTTTTGGAAGTCCAAGTATACCTTTTGGAAGTCCAAGTCCAAATTAAAGTCATTAAGATGCATGGAATTAAGATTTTAGTTAAGAATGAGCCCCCAATCTACCAAAAGTACTTGCACAAAACATTTTGATTGATTAAAAGTGTTTGGTACTTCAGGATCATCAGAAAATGCAACTTGGTGAAAGGTGTTAAGTGGGCTGTTTTAAAGGCCGTGTGCATGTAAAATATCCATTTGTATAGTTCTCCAGAATACCAACATAGTCATATTGCTTGCACAGTCTATTTCGTCTTTGATAACATATGCTAACAATGAAACAAGGATGTAACATATTGGAAAACTAATAACATCCATGTTTTGTTTTCCTCTGACAGGAGGGGTTTCTTGTTGGTGAAATCAAATCAGAAGCAAAATATAGTATTACTGATTTTCAGATGGATGACATTGAGGTTGAAAATACTATAGGTAAGATATTTCATTCAGTAAGTTTGTAAACCCTACATCGGGGCTTATTTGCATTTTAATATGAATGTGAATAAATTTTGGTTTTTAATTTAATAATAGTACATTTCTACCAGAGGCATAATGGAATTGAAATGTGTTAAATGTAATGAGTGTGAGTGTACTTTTGATGAGTCCACTGTAAAGAAAAATAACCACATGACTATGAAATTAATTCCACAATTAAATATCCCTAATGTCTTTGTGTGCGTGCAGTATTTTGCGATAAATAGCCATATAAATTGTTGGTCTTTCTTGCATTAGTTGACCTTGGCTAGGCAGCTGTACAAAGCCTACAAATGCTATAACACTGTTGTTGTATTTGTGTTGTCATCTATGAGCTATTATAGTGCCCGAGTGTCAGCATCTACATACAGTTCAATGTCTAGAGTCATCCAAGGACAGGTTCAAGATTGCGCCAATGAAGATATTAGGAGATATGATAGAAGCTAAAAAAATTAACACGGATTTAAAGGCAGATAGAGTAATAAAGATCGAATCCCATAAACTTGGGCTTGGAACAATGCCAGAGGTGGAAAACTATAAACTGGGGATAAGCAAGAGATTAGAATTGGAGAAAGACTTGATCTTGGAGGGATCAGGAATGGTGGGAAGCCATGGGGAGAATTTGAAACTGAGGATGAGAAATTTTACAAAATGACACAAAGTGTTGGAGTAACTCAGCTGGTCAGGTAGCATCTCCGGAGAACATGGTTAGATGACATCTCGACCCAAAACGTCATTGTCCATATTACTCAGAGATACAGCCTGACCTGCTGATTAACTCCAGCACCTTGTGTCCTTTGCGTATTAACCAGCACCCGCAGTTCCTTGGTAGTACATGAGGAATTTGAGATGTTGCCAGCCTGGGAGACAATTAAAGTTTAGTGAGCTTTGGTTGGAGTAAAGGCAGATCAAGAGTCAAGTATGTTTAATTATCATATATACTGAAAACGTAACATTGAAATTCCAAACTCTCTAGTGCAACCAAGACTGCTCATAGTTCATAATTTAGTTGTTTGCAGTGTTCAAGAGCCTGATGGTTGTTGATAAGAAGCTGTTTCTGATCGTGGAGGTCATGGTTTTCAGACTCCTATACTGTCTTCTTGATGGCAGGAATTAAATGAGAGTGTAGCCACAGTGGTGTCTTTGATGATGCTGGATACCTTTTTGAGGCAGCACCTCGTATAGATCCCTTCGATGGTGAGGAGGTCAGTACTTGTGATGGGGTACGTGTGAGGAGCTCCAGCAGCCAGACCAATTTATTTTGTTTATTGGAAACAGGAAATAGGACCTTCAGCCCACCAAGTACACACCAACCATTGATCATCCGTACACTTGTTCGTGTTATCTCGTTTTCGCATCCTACACACTAAGGGCAATTTACAGAAGCCAATTAATCTACAAACCTGTACATTTTTGGCACGTGCGAGGAAACTGGAGCACCCGGGGAAAACCCATGTGGTCACAAGGAGAAAATACAAACTCTGCACAGACAGCATCTGTGGTCAGTGTTAAACTCTGGTTTCTGGCGCTGTGAGACAGCAGCTCTATTGCTGTGCCAATGTGCTGCCCCATGTTGATGACATTTCACATTGATGAAAACCTAGAAATGGGTTTTGACTTAAAGTTTTATTTGGAGAGCCAAAATTGGAGAGCCAAAACACTTATTGGAGAGCCAAAAAGAAACTGGCATTTCTTTATGCTGGTATTATATTTGTTTGCTTTTCAATTGCAGGTCTATTGTTATGGTTCTCAAGAAGAACCTCAAATTATGAAAATCTTGATCTCAGTTAGATTATTTTGCTAAAAGTATTACATTTCAGAGCCTTGTACCTCTGAAGAACATATCTTTTAATGGATATTGTAATCAAAATAAACTTTAAAAAAAAACATTTAAACTTAATTTGAATGGAGAAGATTAAAGGGGAAATTGATTGAAACAAATAAAATCTTAAGATGTCTTTTCAGGGTGAATGTAGAGAGACTGTTTCCTTTTGTGGGAGGATCCAAGATGGAGATGAGGCAATTTTTAAAAAAAATCTCTGATTTTGAATCTTTTGAACCCTTCCTTGTGATTTACAGAGTTTTTAATATTTTAAAGCAGAGGTAGCTGGATACTTGATAAGTAAGTAGGTGAAATGTTACTGAGAGGAAAGCTTGAATGCAGAGAGGGATTCAACAAAGACTGGTGATCTTATTAAATGATGGTTAAGAAGGAACTGCAGATTCTGGAAAAATCGAAGGTAGACCAAAATGCTGGAGACCCTTCTTCTGAAGAAGGGTCTCGACCCGAAACGTCACCTATTCCTTCGCTCCATAGATGCTGCCTCACCCACTGAGTTTCTCCAACATTTTTGTCTACCTTTTATTAAATGATGGGGTAGGTTTGAGAGGTTTACTGCTATTCCTAATTTGCATGTTTGTCTATATGTAGGTTCTTATAAAATTCGAGGTATTTTATTGTTTGTGGGTGTTCTGCAGAATTTCCTGCCATATCAATGTTTTCCATTTAGCCATAAGCATTTGAGGTGCCTTTTTCATGTTATTGCTTGGTTTAGATGAGATGGCTTATTTTACTTCCATGAATAAACAATGGTTAAAGGCAAAACCTTCCATGATACTAACATTTGTGCATATTTATCCAGTGTCAAAGTTTTCATTTAATTAATGCCAATGTCCTTGTCAAGGAAAAGATTTTGAAGAGTAACAAAGCTGCCTGAGAGTATTCTATAACTTGTCATTTTCTGGTATTAATTGAGCTCCCTCAGAATATAACTGTGAATGGCCTTTAAAGGGTAAAGGAAGCAATTTTATAAATTCAAACATGAATCCCTCCTGATCTTTATGTACAATTTCCCTCCTGGAAGTTGGTATTACATGTGAAATTTATTATCCCCCTCTGAACCTTGATGTGTATTTTTCCCCTCTAGATATACAGAAACATATTCCATGTTACAGGCTATTCAGGTACGTGAGCTCAGTTGATAGCTACTCTCACTCCTAAGAGTTTTACATCTCTTGATTCTGGTGGGAATTGCTCAGTCACTTTTCACTTGATTCATATATAAAGGTTAATGGATACTCTACTCGTATTTCGCTTTATGTTCCAGTTTGTTTGCAGTTTCAGACTGAGTCTGTGGAAAGTACTTGTGCTTCTTGGTTGAAATGAATACAGTATTTTGGAAACTTCTCATTACTTGAATGCATCGCTGTGCCCTGAAACAGGAAATCCTAGATTATGGGAAGGTTTCTAATTTGTACTGTTTCAGTTCTGCGATAATGTAACTTGGACAGAGAACATATAATAGGGATCAGTTTACTATTGAACAAAGCTTGGAGCTTTAATGGGATGCACAATAGAGTTGGTCTTATCTACATGCTGACTTTCCAATATTGATGTTGTTATGAGGATTAAGTGTCAGAGCAATTTGAGAGAGCGGGGGAAAAAAGATAGGAAAGTGCTTCGTGCATTCCTTTTGTACTGTTACTTTAGATGAAACAGTTTTTAAAAACACTATATTTCCTCTTGAAAGGTCAGGGTAATGTTCCTTGTGCATCCTTGTTGCCCTTGAGGAGATTAAGTTAGCTTAATATTGATACGGTACGCAAGAGTTTTGGAGAACAGGTAAGAAAATGGAACTTCAGCCAAGATAAGATCTAATTGAATAGACAATAGGTGCAGGAGTAGGCCATTCGGCCCTTCGAGCCAGCACTGCCATTCAATGTGATCGTGGCTGATCATCCACATTCAGGAATGAGGATTTTTTTTTTATTTTCTCTAATTTTGAATCTTCTGAACCCTTCTTTGTGATATACAGAGTTTTTAATATTTCAAAGCAGAGGTAGCTGGATACTTGATAAGTAAGGATGTGAAATGTTACTGAGAGGAAAGCTTGAATACCTTCCTGCCTTCTCCCCATATCCCCTGACTCCACTATCTTTAAGAGCCCTATTCAGCTCTCTCTTGAAAGCATCCAGAGAACCTGCCTCCAACGCCCTCTGAGGCAGAGAATTCCACAGACTCGCAACTCTCTGAGTGAAAAAGTGTTTCCTCATCTCCATTCTAAATGGCTTACCCCTTATTCTTAATCTGTGGCCCCTGGTTCTGGACTCCCCCAAAATCGGGAACATGTTTCCTGCCTCTAGCGTGTCCAAACCCTTAATAATCTTATATGTTTCAATAAGATCCCCTCTCACCCTTCTAAATTTTAGAGTATACAAGCCCAGCCGCTCCATTCTCTCAGCATATGACAGTCCCGCCATCCCGGAAATTAACCCTGTGAACCTACGCTGCACTCCCTCAATAGCAAGAATGTCCTTCCTCAAATTTGGAGACCAAAACTGCACACAATACTCCAGCTGTGGTCTCACTAGGGCCCTGTACAACTGCAGAAGGACCTATTTGCTCCTATACTCAACTCCTCTTGTTATGAAGGGCAAAATGCCATTTGCTTTCTTCACTGCCTGCTGTACCTGCATGCTTGCTTTCATTGACTGATGAACAAGGTCCCCCAAATCCTGTTGTACTTCCCCTTTTCCCAATTTGACACCATTTAGATAATAATCTGCCTTCCTGTTTTTGCTACCAAAGTGGATAACCTCACATTTATCCACATTAAACTGCATCTGCCATGCATCTGCCCACTCACCCAACCTGTCCAAGTCACCCTGCATTCTCATAGCATCCTCCTCTCATCACCCTGCACTCTCATAGCAGAGCAGGCATGAGAGACTATGGGAGTACTATTTTTTGAATATCCTAGTTACATTACTTGCGAATGAGTCTCATGTAGATGTTGGATTGACAGGATATTAGTGAACGTTGAGTTTTTTGCAGCAATCTGAGAGCTTTGATTGTTTAGTGTTAAGTTTACTGAATTTATAGATTTCCATGGTGGGATTTGAACTTTTCTTTAGGTTTGCGATCCAGTTCCATTACCACAAAGTTACAATATTTGTGTTGACAGATAGAGAAAATTGAATGTCCAGCTATATTTATTGTAAATGATTTAAAAGCGGGCCTGTTCAACATGAGCTATGCTACTTCCTGAGGTAATAAGGTTAACAAAGGTTTTAGAGAAGGCCTCGGTACAACCTTCTAAAACCATCATCTGAATAAAAATGTGTTACTGAACCTTGACAATGGAAAGTATGAGTAATAGACAAAATTTCAAGAAATGTTATGTAGGTGCGTGTGTGACCTGTATCCGAATGGTCCAATTCTTTATTAATCCAACTATTTGCCCACTTACTAAATTACTTTAGCCTGCAGGTATGAAGATCTGTTTGCACACTAATGGGTGTTACATAATCACATTGGTGTGCCAAATCTGTCATTACGGAAAGTAGTGGATTATAAAATAAACTGTCCCAACATTGTAAGTGAGGGCATGCTGCCAAAATAGGATATAAAATCACAGTTAGAAAGCAGGAGCCAAGATTTATAGCACTTTGTGAATTAAAATCATGTTTCTAATGTCCTGTCTGTCTTTTACAGTTTTTACAATGCTGCTGGTGAAGTGGACACGACAGCATTGCAGAAAATATTGATAAATCAGGAAAAGGTATTGTCAACAGCAAACAAATGAAAAGTTACAAGTGACTGACCTTTAAATCATTCATGTCGGATTATATATTGTGCATTTTGTCACATTTTCTTTATAGAATTTTCTGATAATTCTGCAGATGAAATGAAAGTCTTTTAGGATGACATTTGGGGGAAAAAGTCATATAATATTCTAATTTAACTTTTAATTTAGTATAACATTGATGCAAGATGCTAAAGGAATTGCGGATGATGGTGTCCTATGGATATTTAGACCAACACTGACACCCTCTCCATGGTGTTGATGTCGCAACAATAATCACGAGTTCTAAAATCCCACTTAGTTACACATTAACGCAAGGTGGGGGCCACAATTTCAGAAAGAGCACGAGATAAAGATGTTGTCATTGATCGTTTTTACATAACATGGTGCAAGTCAAATTTCTGTTACCTGTCTGAGCATGAAATGACGAGGTTCGCTTAGCTTAAGAATATATGGTGTATGTTTGTTTGCGGCAATTTGTTGTATCTGGCTAGCTTAAAAAAAATTCATTCCAAGATGTTCAGGTTTGTAGGTTAATTGGCCTCTATAAAATTGCCCTTAATGTTTATGGAGTAGATGAGAAAATTGGATAACATAGGACTAGTTTGAACAGGTGATTGATGATCAGTGTGGACTTGGTGGGCCGCAAGGCCTGTTTCTAAAAATTAAAACAAAAAGAAATTAAACAAAATGTGCAACTAGTTTAACTAGGCTGCTCTTTAACAATGCTGTTTATCATTGAATTTGTTTATAATTTCTGTAATTATATAAAATATTGAGAGCCTACTCAAACATTCACCTCATCAGTTGACCGTCACATATATTGTAAATAGGCACTTGGCACACTTCAGCAGGGGTGTTCGAATTTCATAGCTTTAGCATCCTTCATAAGATTCAGACTGAAGGCCTGCACAATTCATCCAACATGTATATTTATTAATGTAATTCAGTTGCTATCTAGTTTGTGCAGTTTTTTAAAATAAACAAGTCTGTGCCTCGATGAAGAAATGCATGGATATGCACATCATATTTATGAAGCCACCCATTGACAATAGCACTAATTTATTTGTGCACAATAAACTGTGTTTGTGAAATGCTCGTTATTTTAAATGTATGGCTGAATTTTGCAAATGCTTTATGATATCTTTCGAGCTTGGTGAACTGTTGTGGCTTGACAGGAGTTTGTGGCTTGGTGGCAGATGGTATCAGGTAGGTTAATTTATGACATTGAATGCACTCTTGGATGTCATAACTAGCGAAAGGTTAAATGAACCAGTTCAACTCCTTGCTTGATTTTGAATCTTGAGCTTGTTTGTTGGTCTTAAATTGACAGACCAGGTCTAAGAATGAGAATGCACCAGTATCACTGTCTTATGCAGATTAAGAAAAACTGCGGAGCTAGTGATTAATTATCATTACATTCGAATATTTTAAAATGGTGTTATAATCACTCAACAATATCAATTTGTCTAGGTGTGTATAAAGTTCTTTATATGTTGGTATCTTTAACTTACATGTGCTACCTTCCTTTTAACTATCTTGCATTCTAGCAGTTTTTGGGAAAACATTTAAAGCACATTGGCCAGGAACCAAAAAAACAGATGTCTGTTCAGATGATGTTTGATTTTTAAATGTCAGCTATAGGCTGGTGATTTTGGTATACAAGCCTATTCCATTTTCAGCTTAGCCTATACTTTGTGCTTGAAACATTTTATTTAAATTCATAGTAATTTATTACCTGGGCATCTGAGATTGGGGAATTTGCCCAGAAGTGTATTTATTGCAATATAAAATGAAAAGTGTAATGTTTTAATTTACTGCCAGTGGCAAGCTTCAGTGTTCTGATTTAAATGAAGATAATGTTAAAACTAGATTCATTTTCGAGCAAATGTGTGATCCCAAAAAGGGCTCCTCAGTTATTCAAAAGTTTGCCAAGTGCTGTTACTGGAACATAATGTCCTAAATCCTGAGTTAGCTGTTTGAGTTTGCAGTAGTGGATGCCAGTTCTGTGACATTTTGCCGCTGGACTTCCACTAGCCGAAGGCTAAATGGGCTCTGAGGAACAATCTGAGGTACTCTGTAATCTGTGCAAACAAAGACCAGGTGTGAAAAGAATGCATATCACAAAAAGAAAGGAAGATATTTCTCCCATGATTCTCCAACGCCTCAATTCTTCTGCATGTCATGGAATAAAGACATTTTATACATACATTAAAAATAAGAACATCGCCAAAGGAAGGGTAGGGACCATTCAAGGATCTTTTAGTAAGCATTTCATAATAACCCCGTAGTAAACCCTGTTTATAAGAAACAAGGTCATAGTGTTAAATTGCGATTAGAGTTTGACTTGTGATCTGTTGAATCATGTTGTGTAATATGTATGTTAATGTGCAATATTTGTGAGGCGGTTATCTTTTAGATAAGTTGGATACAGTCAGTTAACTACTTGATAATGAGTAGATATGGCACAGTCATGATATTAATGGCTTACTTGCTGAAACCGTTAAATTTTAAGTGATGTTGCTCTCCCACACTGCCCCGCTTTTCTTTTAACCTGGATCTAGATCTAAATCTACTTGTACTTTCTCCCCCTTAGAATGTTATTGGTTGGTATAAGTTCAGACGTAACACAAATCAGACCATGACATTCCGAGAACGTCTCCTTCACAGGACCCTGCAGAAGCACCTGAAAAACCAACAGCTGGTGTTCTTTCTCCTTACAACCAAGTTAAGCAGAGAGAATGGCTCCACACACAATCTGGAGTATACGCTATTTAACCCACAAGAAAGGTGAGCCATGCCACGTTTCTTTAAACAATATTGTCAGCGACTGCAAGCCTGAGCATTATAATGTGAACTTTTTGTTTTTCTAGTCCATTTTCCAATAATGTTCAAAGCTAATGTTTATCTTTCTTCTCCCAATTGTAGTTTTGTTCAGCCCATACCTATATCTGTGACAAATCTAGGAATGTCTGAACAGCAAGACTATAAAGCATTTTCTGGACCCAGTAGTGCCGAGGGCTATTGTCGAGCAATGAAGAAACACAGGTAGAAAACTCAGCTGGTCTTCCCTCGCTTTGTTGCATTAACTGGACCTGGCGCAGTGGACTGTGACCAGTATCAGCCTTTGTTTTGGAGTGGGAGGGGAATGGAGAGACGCAGGGGCCTTTCCACTTGCCAATGAGAATGAATTCTGTACCAGTCTGATTTGCTATGTCCTGCACCGAGAGCCATTTTTGACTGAAATGCACATCAAGGATATTTGCTTACGGGTGGATAGGATTTTGCTACATGGTGTGCTATTGATGAACCTGAAGTTGTATTGCTGCCATCTGCTGGATATAGTTCATTCTGACATTTTAAAGATTTGGATTTACTAAATAACTTTGTGGTTTTGAAACGTTGAAACATGGCAGGTTTAAATAAAATGGAAAGTGACACCATGGTAAATATTTTAGATTACTAAGAGCAGGTGGAAATGCTGAGTTAGTCAGCCACTTGAAGTAACCTACTCCTCCTAATTTGTCCCTTCATGTGCAAACTTGTTTAATTTAAGGTATTTTCAAAATTATGGCAACATTTTTAACGTATTTTTTTCTATACTCATAATGTTACAATATACAAGGCATTGGTGAAGCCACATTAAGAGTATTATGTTCCGTTGTGGTCATCCTGCTCTTGGAAAAATGTCGTTAAGAGAAGATTCACAAGGATGTTGCCAGAACTTGAGGGCCTGAACTATAGGGAGAGGTTTTTATTCGGCTAGGATTTTAATCCTTGGAATGTGGGAGGATAAGGGATGATCTCGTGAATAAGATCATGAGAGAAATGGATAGTGTAAATGCAGAGTCTTTCACCCAGAGTAGGGGAATCAAGAACTAAAGGACATCAGATGAAGGTGAGAAGGGAAATATTTAACAAGAACTTGAGGGGCAAAATTTCACACTGACGGTGGTGGGTATGTGGAACGAGCTGCAAGAGTGAGTAGTTGAGCTATGTACTATAACAACATTAAAAATACATTTGGACAGGTACATGGATAGGAAAGGTTTAGATGGAAATGGGTCAAACATGGGCAAGTGGGACTAGCATAGATGAGGCATTTTGGTCAGCATTGGCAATTTAGGCCAAAAGGCCTGTTTCCTTGCCGTATGACTCTGGCTATATATATGTAGGAGAGGGCCATTCCATTCTTATGCCTGTTTTGACCCACATATGATCTTCCACCATGATATCACATTCTTGCATATCTCTTGCTTCCATTTATCTTGGATTTGAATATAGAAAAGCAAAACCCTGCACTGCTGGAAAATTGACATAAAATAAATATGCTGATAATGTTTAGCAAGTCAGGCAGAATCTGTGGAGAGAGGAACAGAGTGAATGCTTGCAAGTTGAGGACCTTCATCATTTTGGAAAGCTTTGTTTCTTCATACCCCAAACTGGGAGCATGTACTGTTTCCTTTTTATCTTGACTAGCCCTGAAAGGATACACAGCTATTGTACATTTCAATGGGATAAACTTTCATTCTTCTAAATTCTCTTCTTTACAGGCCTTCTACATTCTCTAATTTATCAGTTTAGTTGCTCCTCCTGGGACAATCCCCCATCCGTGGAATTGTACTAGTGCCTCTACATTGCACTTCCTCTATTGCCAGCATATCCTTCTTTAAATAAAGAGACCAGATAGGGAGGGAGGTACGGAGATCACGGGACCACAACTGTGGATAATATTTCAGGTGCTAAATCATCAGGGTCCAGAAAAGTTGCAGTAATATGTATTTCATATTCAAATCCCTCTATAACGTTTCCTCCCTAAATGCATGCTGCAGCTTCATATTATCTTTTGGTAATTCCTGTACAATTATTCTCCAGGACCCTCTAAACCAGGGGTCGGCGACCTACGGCCCACAGGCCGGATCCGGTCCGCAACCCGAAATCATCCGGCGTATTTTTTTTCAGTTAGTTTTCGAGACCTGGGAACTGCAGCCAGTCCCGGGGCACGCAGGCGACCTGGGAACTGCAGCTAGTCCCGGGGACGCGAGCCGACCTGGGAAACTGCAGCCAGTCCCGGGGCACGCGAGGGATCTGGGAACTGCAGAAAACTAATTGAAAGACACGTGAAAACTAATGCAAAAAACAACACCAAGTGTCACACTAGTTAGTATGTATTATTACTAATTTATGTTTCATTAGTATGTATTATTACTAATTACTAATTAAGTTAGTATGTATTATTATTACCTCCATTTATTAACTATGGCAATAGATGTGGCCCGCCATCCTGGCCCCTGTGCAGAACAAGGTTGCCGACCCCTGCTCTAAACAATACCTCTGAGTTACTCCAGCATATTTTGTCTCCTTTCATTCTCTCGTCATTTGAAGAATATTTTTTTCCCCAAAATGAATAATACTTTTATATTATTAAATGTTTGCGGCAGTGTTAGGTTCAGTATCGGTGTCCAACCAATTGCATTCTTTGGCAACTTTATTTTAATGGACATGCAAATAATTTGTCTGCCTTCTGTGTTGTTTCAGATGTTCCTCAATGTCTACAGTAATTTTAGCCATTGCAGCCAAGTCATCATTCATAGGTAGTAGTGTAGCAGCTCGAATATACTTGTATTTTAGAAATTCATTGCAAAACTAAAGCTTCTCATACTTTTCACAAAAGGCCAGAAGCAAGCAAACAAACAAACTAATACCTTTACTGTAGATTGTTTTTAATTATCAAACATATGTATAAGTCTTTCAAAATTGCTGGAAAAAGTAAGGTGGCTAAGTTTAGTTTAGCTTAGATATACAGAGTGGAAACAGGCCCTTCGGCCCACCGAGTCCGCGCCGACCAGTGATTCCCGCCGCACACTAACACTATCCTACACACACATGGACAATTTACCATTTTACTGAAGCCAATTAACCTACAAAAAGCTGTACATCTTTGGAGTGTTGGAGGAAACCGGAGCACCCTGAGAAAACCCAAGCAGGTCACGGAGAGGACATATAAACTCCATACAGAGGGCACCCATAGTCAGGATTGAACCCGGATCTCTAGCACTGTAAGGTCGCTGTGCCACTATGATGGCTGATGACACAAAACTGAGAACTTGAGTAGTAATGAGGGTAGAAAGAAGGTCCGTGTGAATATGGACAAGTTAAGTGAGGAGCAGCAACATGGCAAATGTCAAGTCAAAACACAAAATACGGAGTTAACTCCGGGCCAGGCAGCATCTCTGGAGAACAGGGATAGGCGACGTTTTGTGTCGCGGCTCTACTTCAGATGACTTAAAGGAAACTGGTTGTTCTTGTGCAAAAATCGTAGGGAGCAAACAGGTGCAGCAAGATGTTAGGAAAGAAAATAGCGCATTGGCCTTTATTGCAACAGGAATTGTGTAAAATAATTAAGAAGTCTAAGTATATTTGTATAGTGCCATGATAAGACCACATCTGGAATATAATGCAGAAGTTTGATTCCTTACACAAAATATATACTTAAATAGAAAGAGTGCAGCAAAGATAAATCAGATTGTTTCCTGGGATGGTTGGCTGCATCGCCTGCAAGGAGAGATTGAGTAGGCTAGTCTTCTACTCTAGATTTTAAACAAATGGCCTCATTGAAGCATGCAAGATTCATTAAAGGGCTTGACAGTGGAGATTTGGGGAGGAAGATTACCTTGTCTAACGAGTTTAGAATTAGGAGTTACAATAAGGAGCAGACCATTAAAAGGAAATGAGAAAATGATCACTTGTGTTCAAAACAGTAGTTCTGAATATTAAAGGAATCATAGAATATGGGGATTGTGCAGGAAAATAAGGTTGTAGTTGAAGATCTTGATGACTAGTGGAGTAAGTCTAAGGAACAGAGTATCTCCCATCCTATTTATGTTTTTTTACGACAAAACAGTAATGCAGTGGTACATTTACAGAAAATAAATGTGGTAACCCATACTCGAGAAATTAAATTCCATCTCCTGCATTGAGGATACGTACAGGAGAAACGTTATACACAATTAAAGTAACTGAACCCATACAAAGACAGTTATTTCTCAAATATTGTAAAAACGTTTCATAAAACTGAACTGCTGGATAAGCGAGTCCCTAATTTTATATCATTGAGCAATGTCCCAAACATGGGAACGAAGATGATAATTAAAATATTACACATTGAACAAAGCAATATAATGTGACATATGAGGAAAAGTTATGCAGAGATGATGTATATCCTGCTCTGAAGAAGGGTCTCGACCCGAAAAGTCACCTTTTCCTTCGCTCCATAGATGCTGCCTCACCCGCTGTGTTTCTCCAGCATTTTTATCTACCTTCGATTTTTCCAGCATCTGCAGCTCCTTCTTAAACAATATATCCTTCTATGATTTCTCTTGATCGACATGCGGATAGACAGGATAGTGGATAATTTGTTTCCATGTAATAAATGGTCTGCTGCAATAGACATTGGTATTGATTAGTGGAATGATTTCATGCATATGATTTATTGGATTATTCAAGAAATTAATAATGGTTGATGTTAACATTAGTTGTCTGTTGGTCCAAGATTCTAGATGATTTAATAGATGTGGCATTTTGAGCATTTCCCTAGTTGGTTTAGGAGAGATACAGGCTAATATACATTAAGATGCTCTTATTGATTTAAATTTAGTACACAAGGTTTTGATCAATATTTTCAAATCTGAATTACAATCATAAACTGGGAGCAAACATAATGGTTAATATCAATTTCCCATAAACCAAATCAGTTTCAAATAATTGATTTTATTAGTGCACTGTAAAAACATACTTAGAATATTAAAATGTCTTCCATTTATTGAGCAAGGCAAGTGTTTTTCCCAAAGAAATTAATGCAATGAATAGTGATTTATAAAGTGAAACTGGAGCCATATTAAAAACTATTTCTTTGAAATCATGTTACATTTGGAAATCAATTTGAATTCACTGGCAATGTATTCTTTCAATATTGATTGGAAATAAACATTATATGTAGGTTAATAATTAACTATTTTACTAGTGTATCTTCAGTGTCTCTTCTGGAAGATGGAAGAGTTGACCTTCAATGAGTAAAGAATGATGATAACATACTCAGGTCTTAGTTAAAGCATAGCCAAACATATAGTTGAATGTTGGGCAGTAAAGTTATTGTTTAGGTCATAATGATTACAATTAATGACATTTTAGTGAAAGTTATCCGTTACTAAGCTTGGGACAATGACTGATATAGACCTAAATAATGCAGATGTCAGATACTTAGATTGGTGAAAGCATTTCCCGGGCAAGTAATGCTATTTGTTCTAAGATCCTTCTTTCTGAAGTAAAAGACTCAACTTATCGTATAAATTTAATTGTAAAATGGAAGTTAAAAGATGAATAAGATAACTAAAAAGAGCATAAATTTATTTAACTTTTTTTAAACTCCACAGACACACATTTTTTGAACAGGAAGGATCCTTAAAAGAGGTTAAGAGAATTAACTGCATGTATAATACACTGCAAGAGGAACTGAAGGTAACTGGAATGTATATCGTAAATTTGTTCAAATCTATTGTTCTGATATCGGCATTTTGCATTTCACTCTAGTAATAAACCTTTTCCTTGGTTATTGTTTAGCAACATTCTGGCTGATTCAATGTCTTAAAATCTACCTGTAAATTGCCAATTTTTTCATAATTTGAGACGGAATTATTTGAAGTTTGTGTAGGATTAACAAGGCATTAAAAATCTCTTGGTATTCATATTAATTATTTGGTGATTGGAAGTCTAATCTTAATACCAGAGAACAGCTGAATAAATTATCTCCTTTGCAATCTTTTAATTCAGCATTTCTTCTATTTCAAGAAAAATAGCAGGATAAGAGTGACCTCTTTCACGTTGTCAAAGGAAGTTGTTACTGCTATGATTCAAACATTAGTAAAAGCAAAGAATTGAGAGACCTAAATGAAGAATGGTTCTGAAGAAGGGCATCATCCTGAAACGTCACCTAGTCATTTATCCAGAGATGCTGTCTGACCCACTGAGTTACTCTGACATTTTGTGTCTATCTTCGGTTTAAAATAGCATCTGCAGTTCTTTCCTATACATATGGTGGCCGATTAGGAAAAGGGGAGATGCAACGAGACCTGGGTGTCATGGTACACCAGTCATTGAAAGTAGGAATGCAGGTGCAACAGGCAGTGAAGAAAGCAAATGGTATGTTAGCATTCATAGCAAAAGGATTTGAGTATAAGAGCAGGGAGGTTCTACTGCAGTTGTACAGGGTCTTGGTGAGACCACACCTGGAGTATTGCGTACAGTTTTGGTC
>JAXLNO010004764.1:0-63642 GCA_038087875.1 Malacoraja senta
CAGCCTCGAAACACGTCCCATGCTGCGGGCTATTAGGCGGGTTCCGTGGTAGCGGACCAAAACAGCACCCTTACTTGCCCCTCCCATCTTTAATGACTGGCATTAAAAACGTTTTCCCCTCATTGACCCGACTGCTCCACGGATAAGTTTCCCTTTTTGTCCCCGGGCCAGTCCATCGCCGCCCTGCGTTGGGGTGGGTAGTGGGGGGCGAGCATCCTGGATCCGGGGGAGGGAGAGGGCGAGGGTACCCGGTGGCGGGATGGGGGGGCCTGTACCCCCCCCCCAATGTTTTGAAAGGTGGGGACAACACCGCCCCCCCCCCCCCCCGCAGGGCAGGGCACATTCTGCACATGAATGAGAGGGCCTTGAGCAGTGTTGCAAGGCAGAGGGATTTAGGATTGCAGTGAGTTCGTTCGCTGAAAATGGTCATTGACCTTCATCTACAGGGTATCAAGTATAGAGGTTGGGCTGTTGTATTACAGTTGAACAAGACATTGGTGAGACCGCACTTAGAGTATTGTGTTCAGTTTTGGTAACCCTGTTGTTAAACTGGAAATAGTGCATAGAGGATTTAAAAGGATGTTGCCAGTACTTGAGAGCCTGAGCTATAGGGAGTTTGAGCAGGCTGGAACTTTATTCCTGATCTGAGAACGATTAGTTGAGGAGTCTGGTAGATGTGAGAGGAAGCTGTTTTTAAGTCTGGATAGCCGGGCTTTCAAGCTCATGTATTTTCAGGTAGAAGAGAGAAAAGTGAATGGTCAAGGTGATGGGATCCTTAACTATATTTCCAGTCTTACTAATGCAATGTAATGTGGAAAGGATGAGAGGTGATCTTATTGAGATGTATCATGAGGGGAATAGATTGGGTAGTTGCACAGAGTCTTTTACCCAGAGTGGCGCCATGTTGGACTAACAGACGTGCACCTGGCTCCTCTCCCGAAAAATTTCACGATTTATCGTGTAAAACGTGTCCAGAAATCGGGATTGTTTTTAAAAACCTTACCGGAGCTTCTGGTCGCCGCGCTGATGACGTCATCATTAAGCGCGATGTTTTAAACGGTGGTTTAAAGCCCTTTAAATTAGTAAACTGCCTCCAGCTGTGAGCCCTCAGAGATCAGTGAAAAAGTTGCTGAGAGACCAGAAGAAGTCTGAAGCAGGTTACCTCTGAAGTCTCTGAAGTGGCTGCAGAAATGGATACAAGATCTAAGAAAGAGTTTGATGACTTGAAGAAATCAGTGAAAAATATAAAAGATGATATTTTGGATGAAAATAAAATTATGATGGAAAATATGAAGGAAAATATGAAGGAAAATATGGGAAATATGATGGAAAAAATGGAAAAGATGATGAAGGATTTAAATGATGGTAATCAGAAGGCTATGGATGCTAGCAATCAGAAGATGATTGATTCACTGGACATTATGAATAAACGAATTGAGGATGTGAAAGATGGACTATCGGAGAGAATGGACAAGATGGATGAAACTACTACGGACAGGTTCACGGCTGTGCTTGAAACAGTAGCTGCAAGTATGCGCACAATTACGGAATTGGAGAAAAACACGGCTCGAGTGGTTGAAGACATGGCGAAAATGACGCAAGAACATGAGCAAATGAGGCGAGAAAATGAACAAACTTCACTACAGATGGTGACTCAACTCAGTAAAGTTTCAGAAAAATGCCTGGACCTGGAAACTCGCTCTAGACGTCAGAATTTGAGAATTCTTGGAGTCTCAGAGGGAGCCGAGGGGGAGGATGTGCGTGAGTTTGCCATGGGCGTGCTTAAACAACTGCTGAATCTTTCCAAAGAACCGAAAATCGAAGTGGCTCATCGTGTCCCAAGATTTAAACAAAGATCTGGTGCGGGAAAAACTTATCCACGACATATTATTGTGAAATTTCGGGATATTTTAGAACTGGAAGATGTTATGAGCAAAATCAAACACGGTGTGCAACTGCGGCTGGACAATGACACTATTAAGATATTCAGGGACTCCCCGTATGAAATTGTGCAAAAAGGAAACAAATTCGAGAAGGTTAAGGATCTTTTAAGAGGGAGAGAAGGGATCAGATATGGGATTTTTATCCTGCGAAAATGCGTATTTCCTTCAAGGGTTCTGAAAAGTCATTTGTTAAGCCTGAAGACGCGTTTAAATATGCCCAAACTATCGTTGAAAAATAGAAATCAAAGGGGGGTTTGGCAGAACTGAACCATTCTAAGCAATGCTTTGTCTGGGGATAGCTAGACTGTTATCTTTGGAATGTTGAATCAAGGACACTTTCTGTTCAAAACGAGTAAACAGCTGAACAGACGGGAATGGTATATACCAGAAGCATTTACTTGCTTATTTGATTATAATATTAAAACCAATTGTAAGAACTTATCCTATTAACATCTTAATAAGTTATGCATGTTACATTAGAATACTAACAAAAACAAAAATAAAAAATAACGAACTAACATACTAATATGAATTTTTAATAAATTGAAACCTTATCTATAAGTGGGAGGAGGGGATTGAGAAAGGAGCACCTGGCTTAGGCCCAGGGGCACGTCTCGTTAACCCCTTCAACCAACAGTTGATTCTTATTGAAGTCAAAAGTATCGGTTTAATAATTAGTAGTTAAAATTGCGATATATATATGATATGTTATAATGAAATATATAGGGTAAAATTGTATTATATATCTGAATGTGAGGCCCCGTTTTAATATTTTAATATGTTATGATTAACCAAGAAGCGGAGCTATTTGTTTAACAACACAATGGAAGTCAAAACAAGGTTTTTTCCCACCTACAGGTGGACACTCGCTACAGTGCCGACTATATCAGACACTGTATTTTCACTTTTTTCGTTTTTTTTAAATTATCACATAAAATCACATGTTTGTGTTTTGTGTTTAGTGATAAGCGTAAAATGGATATACCAACAAAACTTAAAAATTCAAAAGTTCCCCCAATACCCAAAGACCTGGGATATGGATGCACCACAAGATTTAAAGGTACTATAATTATTCAAAATGCATGACACCACACAAAAGAACCTCGGAGGAATCTCATTTTGTAGTTGGAATATAAGAGGTATTAACGAACCTATTAAAAGGGGTAAGATACTAGCTCAGCTGAAACTGTACAATTCCGACATTATCTTCTTACAAGAAACACACTTAAAATCTCAGGATCAAGTTAGGTTGAGGGCGAAATGGATAGGTCAACATACCATTCTTCATTCACTTCGAAATCTAGAGGCACGTCAATCATTATAAGAAAAGGTATACCATTTAAAGCAAAGAATATCATAACAGATATAGAAGGGAGATACTTAATAGTTAATGGAGAAATCCATGATACTCCACTTACCTTGGTAAATATATATGCCCCTAACTTTGACAACCCCCACTTTTTCAATAAAATTTTCAACATAATTGCAGAGTTTAACTATCAAAATGTTATAAATAGGAGGAGACTTTAACTGTGTTTTAGATCCGTACTTAGATAAATCAAGCCCAAAACAGAGAGGGAATATGAAATCGAAAACCGGGGAACTTCACAATACTTATATAAACAATACTAATATAGCAGATGTTTGGAGAATTGTTAATCCAACTGGCAGGGAATACTCGTTTTATTCAATGGTACATAAGACATACTCACGTATAGACTACTTCCTGCTGGATACAAAATTAATCTCTCAAACATCTAACCAATATACCACACAAATTCGATTTCAGACCATTCTCCACTAACTTTATTTTTAAAACTGGAAGGAATGTTTAAGAATAAATCGTTTTGGAGATTTAATTCTCAAATTCTAAAAGATCCACAAGTGAGTATATCTTTAAAAGAACAAATGGAGGCCTTTTTTCAAATAAATGATACTCAAGATATATCGTCTACTGTATTATGGGAATCTTTTAAAGCATACATTAGGGGTATTATAATTTCATATCAAGCTTTTCAAAATAAAAAGAATAAGAATGAACAAAGACAGTTAGAAGAACTTATTAGACAAATGGATATAGATAATGCTAAAGATCCATCAATAGATAAACATAATAAAATAATAATTTTGAAATTTAAATTAAATAAATTATTATCTGCCAAACTTATAAGACTTTTTCAAATTACAAAACAAGAGCACTTTGAATTTGGGGATAAACCGCATAAACTTTTGGCTCGCCAGCTAAAGAAACGAGAAAAGGAACATACTATACCAAAGATTAAATCAGATAAAGGGGAATTATTAACAACCGAAGGATATTAATAAAAGATTTGCGCAATTTTATGAGAATTTGTATACATCTAAAACGACAATTGATTCCAATAATATCACAAAGTTTTTGGATAATTGTAATCTTCCAAAGTTAGAGCTGAAGGAACAAGAGGAATTGGGTGCACAAATCTCAAGTAAGGAATTAGAAGATACAATAAACTCACTAAAGAATGGAAAAACACCAGGCCCTGATGGATTTACTAATGAATTTTATAAAAGCTTTTATGATAAAATAATACCAAGATTACAAAAAATGTACCAATATGCTTTTAAAAAACGAATACTACCTGATACATTAGCGGAATCAACGATTACACTAATACCTAAGAAAAACAAAGATTTAGAAGAACCGGGTTCATATAGAGCTATAGCATTGTTAAACACAGATCAAAAAATATTAGCGAAAACATTAGCTAGAAGATTAAGTAAATACATTAGTAAATTAATAAACCCAGATCAGACGGGGTTTATCCCTAAGAGATACTCATCTAACAATATGAGACGTCTACTCAACATAATGCACTCACACAAATCTGAAGATCAAGAATTATCAATTATTTCGCTGGATGCTGAAAAAGCATTTGATCAAGTAGAATGGAATTATATGGATAAAGTATTACAAAAATTCCAACTGGGAGAGAATTTTATTCTATGGATCAAGTTACTATATAATAAACCTACAGCTAGAATACTAACTAATAACGTATTATCCTCGAAATTCCAACTATCAAGGGGAAATAGACAAGGATGCTCATTATCACCACAGCTGTTTGCTCTCATTATTGAACCGCTAGCAGAAAAAATTAGAATACACCCTGATATCCATGGATATAATACTAAAGACTCATATAATAAAATATCTTTATACGTGGATGATATATTACTGTACATTACAAAACCTCAAATCACTATACCAAATATATTAAATTTAATTGAAGACTTTGGATCTTTTTCTGGATATAGAATAAATTGGAATAAAAGTGAAATTATGTCAATAAAACCGAAAGATTCAACACATCTTTTAAAATTCCCTTTTAAAATAGCTACAGAAAAATTTAAATACTTGGGAATCGAAATTACTAGAACATATCAAGGTATGTTTAAAGCAAATTTTGGTCCCCTACTTAATAAATGAAACACACTAATTAAATTCTGGAAAACGCTCCCGATGTCTTTAATAGGCCGAATAAATGCAATAAAAATGATCTTTCTACCACAAATTTTATACCTATTTCAATCGATTCCTATATACTTACCAAAGAAGTTTAAAAAAAAACTCGACTCAGATATCACTAATTTTATATGGGACTATAAATCACATAGAATACAAAAAACTCATCTGAATAAACCTAAAGTATTAGGGGGTTTAGCACTACCTAATTTTATGTATTATTATTGGTCAATAAATATTAAAAATATGATTCAACTGATGGATAACTCCGCCCAGCAACTGGACTGGATTGTAATGGAGAAAGAGGATTGCTCCTCTGGAAACATTGGAGCGATCCTCCTCTCTCCAATGAAATTGAATAATATAAATTATAATAAGAACCCAATTATTCATAATACAATCCGAATTTGGAAACAAATAAAACAAAATTTAAAATTAAGAAATTTATCACTTTTATTACCTATAGTTAATAACCCTTCGTTTAATCCCTCTATTATAGATAAAGCTTTTACACTTTGGGATAGACTAGGAATTAAAACGCTCGGTGACTTGTATGAAACTGGAAAATTACTTTCATTTCAACAATTAAAAATAAAATATAAACTCGGAAATAATCAATATTTTAAATATTTTCAAATATGCGACTATTTGAAAAAATATACAAAAGATCATTATAATAACCCAGCAGATGTATTGGATGAGGCAATGCAGATAAAAGCTGAATCAGCAAACTTAATATCATATTTGTATAATATTATCTTAAATGTACAAATACCATCTACGGAGGGTATCAGAAGAGACTGGGAACAAGAGTTAGCTATTAAAATTTCAAAGGAAAGTTGGAATGAACACTTATTAAACGTGCATAAATGTTCGATTAATGTAAGACACACTTTAATATAATTTAAAATTTTACATAGATTATATTATTCGAAAACTAAAATTCATAAAATTTTCCCAAATGTATCATCTATTTGTGATAAATGTCAATCCCAAGAAGCTACTATAGCGCACTCATTCGTTTTCTGTACAAAAATTCAAAAATTTTGGAATGAAATTTTCGAAATCTTTACAAAGTTATTTAAAATAAGACTGATACCCAAAGCAGAATGGATTATCTTCGGAATAACGGAAGATGGTCCAGAACTAAATGTGTTTCAAAAGAAACTAATAGACTATGGGTTAATAACTGGAAAAAAGCTAATTCTAAAATTTTGGAAGAAGGCTCCAATACCAACTATAAACATGTGGATTTCAAATATGTTCGAAACATTACACCTAGAAGAGATAAGACTCCTCCTAGCAGGTAAACCAGACCACTTCCACCTGATGTGGTCTGCATTTATAGAATTGTTACAAATATAGGGTGCAAAGGTACCTTTAAAAAAAAATTTGAGGTCAGGTAAGGGGGGATGATAGTTGAAGAGTTGGTATGTCCCATTTGCGTAATGCTCATAAAAATATTTGTTTCTCTCTTTTTCCTCTTTCTCTTTCTCTTTCTTTTCTAGGGTCTATTTCTTAACTCTTTTTCTTTTGTTTTTAATTTTGTTCTTATAGGGTCTTCGTCCTCTTTTGTTGTCACATTTTCTACACTCTCACTTTTTCCTTCACTTTCTTCTTTCTTTCAATCTTTTCCTTTTCTAATGTAATAAATAAATGGAGTACATTAATTGTAAGAAGACATAAGTGACGAGTAGTAATGTATGTGGTTGTAATGTAATGTACTTCTAATAAATAAAAAAATAAAAAAATAAAATAAAAATAAAAAAATAAAAAAATATTTTAAAAAAATCTGAGGGGCAACTTTTTCCACACAGAGGATGGTGGGCATATGGAATGAGCTGAGGAGGAAGTTGAGGCATGTACTAAAGCAACATTTAAAAGGTAATTTGGCATTAAAAAAATATCAGACGATTATAATACTAGCTTAAGCTAAATGGCTCCTACAGGTACATGGATAGGAAAGTGTTAGAGGGATTTGAGCCAAACACGGGCAGGCTGGACTAGCATTGATGGAGCATCTTGGTCAGCATCAAAGGGCCAGTTTCCATGCTGTATGTGGAACCACTGTTAAATGAATATTTGTCGTGGAGTGACGTGTTACTTGCTGCTTTCACGTTACATGGATTTGTTATTAATTTCTGCACGTTGTATTTACAAAGATTGATTTCAGTTTCCTGTTTCAGGATTGGTGCTACTAAATCAGTACTCTTTTATCTCACCCATAATTGCTCTGGTGAGCACAACAACGTCTTTTGCTGCATCCGTCTTCATTATCTTTTTTGCTCTGGGGACTTCTTCTTCTTGCGTATGGCGTGTACAGCCTAAAGTTGTCGGACAACTTGTTCTATTTGATCTTATTTGATTGTGCACGCCGGGTTGATTGCATTTGTCGAAACAGGGTGGACCACGTGAAGGTTGAAATCTCCCACCCCGCTCTGGGGACGTACAGAGGTAACACTTGTACTGTGTAACTCATTATATCATGAGTTGGTGTATTATGCATCTGTACCCGACGGTGAATGAGTGTCCGTCTGTCTTTCCAGTGCACAAGCGGCATGTACAGCTGACGGCTTTCTTTGTATTCTTCCAGCTACTCATCTTTATCTTTGTTGTCTGCATCACTTCTATATTTTTGATCCAGGTCAGTATTCACATTTGGATCTGTTTCTTGTCAAATACACCAGGGGGGCAATGTCCATACAGTCATGAAGATATTACAACAATAAATACAAGCTCAATAGAGCAGAATGGTGCAAGATTGTAATGTAATATGAAATAGTGCACAAAAAAAGAATGACAATAACAGAATGAGGTAAAGTTATGAGTAAGAGTACACGGCAGCCCTGTAGGAACAATAAGTTCAGGAGTTTGATAGACGGGAGAAGAAGCTGCATTTAAGTCTGCTTATCTGGGCTTTCAAGCTTCTGTACCTTCAGAAGGTAGAAAAATGAAAAGGGAATGGTCAAGGTGACAGGATCCTTGATAATATTTCCTGTCTTACTAAAGCAACGTACCATGAAGATGAAGTGCCAAGCCTGTGTTAGACTGGGCTGTGAACACTGCCCTCTGCCGGTTCAAGTGGTGAATAGCAGAGCAGTTGATATGCCAGGCTGCGATGCATCCCGTTAGAATACTTTCTGTCGTGCACCTGTACTAGTTCGTGGGAACTAAATCCCCATAGACTTATTTTTCCTGCAGCCAAATTACAAGCGTGTCTACATTAAAATTCTCATATCCGTCCCATTTCATGCTCAATATCAGGGAAGAGCTGAAACAATGCGATGCGTTGATTTTTAACGGTGGTAGCAATGATCGTTTATATTCTCGTGGTTTACTTGCATCCTGAAACAAACCTCCAAAAATCGTTTTTGATTAATAGGAGGAAGTTTAAACAATTATGTTTGAATATTTTTGTAGATACTCTTCTCCAACTTGTATCATGTTGGAATATTCTGCTTCTGAAATTGCAGGCAGGAGCCCAACATTTTGGATGCTCGGTAGTGGGGAAACTGATAGAGTCGGTTATTAAAGATGGGATAGCAGCACATTTGGAAAGTGGTGAAATCATTGGACAAAGTCAGCATGGATTTACGGAAGGTAAATCATGTCTGACGAATCGTATAGAATTTTTCGAGGATGTAACTAGTAGAGTGGATAGGGGAGAACCCGTGGATGTGTTGTATCTGGACTTTCAGAAGGCTTTTGACAAGGTCCCACATAAGAGATTAGTATACAAACTTAAAGCACACGGTATTGGGGGTTCAGTATTGATGTGGATAGAGAACTGGCTGGCAAATTGGAAGCAAAGTGTAGGAGTAAACGGGTCCTTTTCACAATGGCAGGCAGTGACTAGTGGGGTACCGCAAGGCACAGTGCTGGGACCCCAGCTATTTACAATTTATATTAATGAACTGGATGAGGGAATTGAAGGCAACATCTCCAAGTTTGCGGATGACACTAAGCTGGGGGGCAGTGTTAGCTGTGAGGAGGATGCTAGGAGACTGCAAGGTGACTTGGATAGGCTGGGTGAGTGGGCAAATGTTTGGGAGATGCAGTATTATGTGGATAAATGTGAGGTTATCCACTTTGGTGGCAAAAACAGGAAAGCAGACTCTTATCTAAATGGTGGCCGATTAGGAAAAGGGGAGATGCAGCGAGACCTGGGTGTCATGGTACACCAGTCATTGAAAGTAGGCATGCAGGTGCAGCAGGCAGTGAAGAAAGCGAATGGTATGTTAGCTTTCATAGCAAAAGGATTTGAGTATAGGAGCAGGGAGGTTCCACTGCAGTTGAACAGGGTCTTGGTGAGACCACAGCTGGAGTATTGCCTACAGTTTTGGTCTCCAAATGTGAGGAAGGACATTATTGCCATAGAGGGAGTGCAGAGAAGCTTCACCAGACTGATTCCTGGGATGTCAGGACTTTCATATGAAGAAAGACTGGATAGACTTGGCTTATACTCGCTAGAATTTAGGAGATTGAGAGGGGATCTTATAGAAACTTACAAAATTCTTATGGGGTTGGACAGGCTAGATGCAGGAGGATTGTTCCCGATGTTGGGGAAGTCCAGGACAAGGGGTCACAGCTTAAGGATAAGGGGGAAATCCTTTAAGACCAAGATGAGAGGAACATTTTTCACACAGAGTGTGGTGAATCTCTGGAACTCTCTGACACATAGGGTAGTTGAGGCCAGCTCATTGGCTATGTTTAAGAGGGAGTTAGATGTGGCCCTTGTGGCTAAAGGGATCAGGGGGTATGGAGAGAAGGCAGGTACGGGATACTGAGTTGGATGATCATCCATGATCATGTTGAATGGCGGTGCAGGCTCGACGGGCCTAATGGCCTACTCCTGCACCTATTTTCTGTGTATCTATGTATCTATGACCTCATTGTTCTTGGATGAAATATTTAATTAGCTGTACGAGTTTGAAAAAACCCTTGGATTTTGATCACTCATATCAGGATATTGTGGGTCACCAATGTCAAGCATTGAGCAATAAATCTCCAAGACAGGACGATGTGTGGCCAGTAGGATGTTGAGGACAATTTCCAATGAAGCTGTTCATGAGATCATAAGTCATAGGAGTAGAATTAGGCCATTCGGCCAATCAAGTCTACTCTGCCATTCAATCATGGCTGATCTATCTCTCCCTCCTAACCACATTCTCCTGCTTTCTCCCCATAACCTCTGATATCGTACTAATCAAGAATCTATCTATCTCTACCTTAAAAATATCAATTGGCTTGGTTTCCATGGCCTTCTGTGCCAAAGTATTCCACAGATACATCTCGTGTCCAAGATATCCTGAAAGGGCAGGGAGAGGAGCCCGAGGTCGTGGTACATATAGGTACCAATGACATAGGTAAAAAAAGAGTAGAGGTCCTGAAAGGAGAATTTAGGGAGTTAGGAGGGGAGTTAAAGAGATGGACAGCAAAGGTAACAATCTCGGGATTACTGCCTGTGCCACGCGACAGTGAGAGTAGGAATGGAGCGAGGTGGAGGATAAATGCGTGGCTGAAGGACTGGTGCAGAAGGCAGGGATTCAAATTTCTGGATCATTGGGACTTCTTTTGTGGAAGGTTCGACCTGTACAAAAAGGATGGGTTGCACTTGAACCTGAGGGGGACCGATATCCTGGCGGGGAGATCTGCAAAGGCTACTGGGGAGACTTTAAACTAGAATGGTTGGGGGGAGGGACTCAAATAGAGAATGCTATTAGACAGTGTGTGAGGCAGGAGGCAGAGAAGGAAAGCACTCAGACCCAACATGTAGGGGGGAAAGAAGAAAACAATAATAAACAGAGAATAAGAGGTGGTGGGGTTCTTAAATGGGTGAGCAGAGAAATAGAGGGGTGTAAAATGCGGGCGGAAGCAATAGGTAGCAAGGTGAAAAGTAAAAGTGGCAGGCAGACAAATCCAGGGCAAAAATCAAAAAGAGCCACTTTTCAACATAATTGTATAAGGGGTAAGAGCGTTGTAAAAACAAGCCTGAAGGCTTTGTGTCTCAATGCAAGGAGCATTCGTAATAAGGTGGATGAGTTGAACGTGCAGATAGCAATTAATGATTATGATATAGTTGGGATCACGGAGACATGGCTCCAGGGTGACCAAGGCTGGGAGCTGAACATCCAGGGATATTCAATATTCAGGAGGGATAGAGAGAAAGGAAAAGGAGGTGGGGTAGCGTTGCTGGTTAGAGAGGAGATTAACGCAGTGGAAAGGAAGGACATTAGCATGGAGGATGTGGAATCGGTATGGGTAGAGCTGCAAAACACTAAGGGGCAGAAAACGCTGGTGGGTGTTGTGTACAGGCCACCTAGCAGTAGTAGTGAAGTTGGGGATGGCATCAAACAGGAAATTAGAAATGCGTGCAACAAAGGCAAAACAGTTATAATGGGTGACTTCAATCTACATATAGATTGGGTGAATCAAATTGGCAGGGGTGCTGAGGAAGAGGATTTCTTGGAATGTATGCGGGATAGTTATCTGAACCAACATGTAGAGGAACCAACGAGAGAGCAGGCTATTCTAGACTGGGTATTGAGTAATGAGGAAGGGTTAGTTAGCAGTCTTGTTGTGCGTGCCCCCTTGGGCAAGAGTGACCATAATATGGTTGAGTTCTTCATTAGGATGGAGAGTGACATTGTTAATTCAGAAACAACGGTTCTGAACTTAAAGAAAGGTAACTTTGAGGGAATGAGACGTGAATTGGCCAAGATTGACTGGCAATTAGTTCTAAAAGGGTAGACGGTGGATATGCAATGGAAGGCATTTAAAGACTGCATGAATGAACGACAAAAATTGTTCATCCCAGTTTGGCAAAAGAATAAATCAGGGAAGGTAGTGCATCCGTGGATAACAAGGGAAATCAGGGATAGTATCAAAGCAAAAGATGATGCGTACAAATTATTTAGGAAAGGGAAAATAGATTATGAAAGGAAACTGGCAGGGAACATAAAAACTGACTGCACAAGTTTTTATAGATATGTGAAGAGAAAGAGATTAGTTAAAACAAATGTAGGTCCCTTGCAGTCAGAAACATGTGAATTGATCATGGGGAACAAGGATATGGCGGTCCAATTGAATAACTACTTTGGTTCCGTCTTCACTAAGGAAGACATAAATAATCTGCCGGAAACAGCAGGGGGCCGCGGGTCAAAGGAGATGGAGGAACTGAGTGAAATCCAGGTTAGTCGGGAAGTGGTGTTGGGTAAATTGAATGGATTATAGGCCGATAAATCACCAGGGCCAGATAGGCTGCATCCCAGAGTACTTAAGGAAGTAGCTCCAGAAATAGTGGATGCATTAGTGATAATTTTTCAAAACTCCTTAGATTCTGGAGTAGTTCCTGAGGATTGGAGGGTAGCAAACGTAACCCCACTTTTTAAGAAGGGAGGGAGAGAGAAAACGGGGTATTACAGACCAGTTAGTCTAACATCGGTAGTGGGGAAACTGCTAGAGTCAGTTATTAAAGATGGGATAGCAGCACATTTGGAAAGTGGTGAAATCATTGGACAAAGTCAGCATGGATTTACGAAGGGTAAATCATGTCTGACGAATCTTATAGAATTTTTCGAGGATGTAACTAGTAGAGTGGATAGGGGAGAACCAGTGGATGTGTTGTATCTGGACTTTCAGAAGGCTTTCGACAAGGTAATAATAATAATAATAATGGATTGGATTTATATAGCGCCTTTCTAATACCCAAGGCGCTTTACATCGCATTATTCATTCACTCCTCAGTCACACTCGGTGGTGGTGAGCTACTTCTGTAGCCACAGCTGCCCTGGGGCAGACTGACGGAAGAGTGGCTGCTAATTTGCGCCTACGGCCCCTCCGACCACCACCAATCACTCACACACATTCACACACAGGCAAAGGTGGGTGAAGTGTCTTGCCCTAGGACACAACGACAGTATGCACTCCAAGCGGGATTCGAACCGGCTACCTTCCGGTTGCCAGCCGAACACTTAGCCCATTGCGCCATCTGTCGTCCAAGGTACCACATAAGAGATTAGGATACAAACTTAAATCACACGGTATTGGGGGTTCAGTATTGATGTGGATAGAGAACTGGCTGGCAAACAGGAAGCAAAGAGTAGGAGTAAACGGGTCCTTTTCACAATGGCAGGCAGTGACTAGTGGGGTACCGCAAGGCTCAGTGCTGGGACCCCAGCTATTTACAATTTATATTAATGATCTGGACGAGGGAATTGAAAGCAACATCTCCAAGTTTGCGGATGACACTAAGCTGGGGGGCAGTGTTAGCTGTGAGGAAGATGCTAGGAGACTGCAAGGTGACTTGGATAGGCTGGGTGAGTGGGCAAATGTTTGGCAGATGCAGTATAATGTGGATAATTGTGAGGTTATCCACTTTGGTGGCAAAAACGGGAAGGCAGACTATTAGCTAAATGGTGGCCGATTAGGAAATGGGGAGATGCAGCGAGACCTGGGTGTCATGGTACACCAGTCATTGACAGTAGGCATGCAGGTGCAGCAGGCAGTGAAGAAAGCGAATGGTATGTTGGCCTTCATAGCAAGAGGATTTGAGTATAGGAGCAGGGAGGTTCTACTGCAGTTGTACAGGGTCTTGGTGAGACCACACCTGGAGTATTGCGTACAGTTTTGGTCTCCAAATCTGAGGAAGGACATTATAGCCATAGAGGGAGTGCAGAGAAGGTTCACCAGACTGATTCCTGGGATGTCAGGACTTTCATATGAACAAAGACTGGATAGACTTGGCTTATACTCGCTAGAATTTAGGAGATTGAGAGGGGATCTTATAGAAACGTACAAAATTCTTATGGGGTTGGACAGGCTAGATGCAGGAAGATTGTTCCCGATGTTGGGGAAGTCCAGGACAAGGGGTCACAGCTTAAGGATAAGGGGGAAATCCTTTAAGACCGAGATGAGGAAAAACTTTTTCACACAGAGAGTGGTGAATCTCTGGAACTCTCTGCCACAGAGGGTAGTTGAGGCCAGTTCATTGGCTATATTTAAGAGGGAGTTAGATGTGGCCCTTGTGGCTAAGGGGATCAGGGGGTATGGAGAGAAGGCAGGTACGGGATACTGAGTTGGATGATCAGCCATGATCATATTGAATGGCGGTGCAGGCTCGAAGGGCCGAATGGCCTACTCCTGCACCTATTTTCTATGTTTCTATGTATCTCCCACTGACGAAATAAATTCCTCCCCACCTCCTTCTTAAAGGAACATCCTTTAACCCTGACGCTATGACCACTAATCCTAGACACACTCTAGTGAATAATTCCTCTCCACACCCACTCAATCCAAGCCTTTCACTATTCGATACGTTTCCATGAGGTGCCCCCTCATCCTTCTAAACTCCAGCGAGTGCAGGCCCAGAACCGTCAAACGCTCATCATAGGTTAACCCACTCATTTCTGGGATGATGCTTGTAAAGCTCCTCTGGACCCTCTCCAGAGCCAGTACACCCTTCCTCCAATATGGTGCCCAAATTGTTCACAATACTCCAAATGCGGTCTGACCAGCGCCTTATAGCGCCTCAGCATTACATCCCTGTTCTTGTCTTTCTCCAGAGTAGACCTGATGATTATTGTAATATTGCATAGTAGGCTGAATATTGCAGTAGGGTGATCTGGGAGGGATGGATATCCACTCCACCGCTGAAAGTCCAAGCCAGATGACGTCCAAGCATTTACAATTGTCCTCTGGGCTGGCATCCTACAGAGGGCGTGGACAATATTGTGGAAATCTGAATCTACATGAATTACATTTACAGTTTTGTCCAGAGCAAGGCCAACTTGTAATCCACTTGATCCTCACCCCAAAACATCAACTGTCGATTGATTCTCTGAGTTCATCCAGCAATTTTGTTTTGTTGCTCCTGATTCCAGCATCTACAGTCTCTTGTGCCTCCAACGTACTATCCCATACTGCAGCACTAATGCTTTATCCGTTTTCATTCACTTTCTCCGACACGATGCACTTAAATAGGTGAGGCTTAGAAGCATGCAAAATTAATTGGCATCAAATTGGATGAGAGTATTTGGGCCAAAAGACAGGCATGGCCGTGGTGTGCTGATGGGGTTGTTTCAGTGATTCTATGAATATATGTCAGTGGGATGACAACAATAAACAGACAATGCACAGAAATTCATAAAGATCCATTACTGAAGTAACAGTGAAATATGTTTTGCGTTATGGGGTATATGTGCATGCGTGTGCATCTACCTGCGTCACGGCCTCTAATGGAATCTCTTTGACAGAACATCGTTATGTTTTCCAGTTGTATGGAGTCCTGTCAATGTTAATTGCAGCTGCACCAATTTACAGAGCACATTACAACAGCGAGTATTGATGCTGATGTGAACAGCACAAACCCTGAGGATTACTTTGTATTGTGTAAGTCAGGCTCAGCATGTTGTGTCCAGCAGCCCAAATCTCTTTATCATTTCCTTTGTCAGTGCACAATCATCCTTCACCAGACTCCTGTCCAATTCACAGAGATCGCCCCGCGCGGCTTAAAATCAACTGCGGGGTCTCCAATCGCCCGGCGGGAGCTTCAACATCGGGAGCCTCGATCGCCTCAATGCAGCAGTTTTGACTGCCTGACCGCCTGACCGCGAGAGAAGAAGCAAGTAAGTGATAAAACTTGTTTTACCTTCCATCACAGTGAGGAGATGACTGAAGGAGAGTCACTGTGATGGATGTTTGTGTAAATTGTGTTAATTGTGTGTTTTGTTCTTCCACGAGTAGTAGCTCTACTCAATAACCAAAAATCTGTAGCCTCCTTTTGCTCTGGTATTTTATTTCATTCACATGTTTAATCGATAATGTGTTTTTATTAATGTTTGAAGTATTATGTGTCAGTCCTCACTGTCACTGCATGTGACAGCTCCCTCTACTTGTAGGCATTCTGCCTGCAGGGATCCGAAGGCAAGCAGCAACTCTGGCACTATCTTGTCGTGCCATGGAAGCAGCTCACCTCCTCTATCAGGCTATCAGTAGAGAGCAGAGGGAGCCCGACTGACGTCCCGTCACCTCTTTGCTCCACAAGGAAAACTACTCCTAACATCCATCCAGCCAACTGCGACAAAAGCATACTGGATAGCCACCAAGTGGTCACAGGAGTGGAAGGCAACCTCATCTCCAATACACAGTGACATCTCTTCACCAGATAAAGGCTGTCCAGGGTCTGAGCTCCCCAGAGGAGCATGGGTGAATCTCTACAGACTTTGTACTGGAGTTGGCATGTGGAGATGGGGGCTCCGCTAGAGCCCAGGCTGTGAATGTGGAGCAGAACAACAGACAGCCAACAATGTCATCTCTGGGTGCCCGCTCTACCACCCACCAAATGGAGCTCAGGGTCTGGCAGACATTGACGGCAACAGAGACAACAACCTGGCTGCTCAACACCCGGCTTGAGATCTAACTATTCCTTTGGTTTATGTTTCATTTGCAAGAAGAAGAGCAGAGCGCCAATGCAAATTCCTTGTATGTGAATACTTGGACAATAAACGCATTCATTCATTTATTCATTCGTTTTTTATTCTTATCACTGCATGGTAACGGAATTTTGTTCAAATTTGTTTATGAAAGACAAATAAAGAAATTCAATTCAATTTAATTCAATTGAATTCACTATAGAGAAATGGTGAGAGTGGACAATGAGAATAGAAAATAGACAATCGACAATAGGTGCAGGAGTAGGCCATTCGGCCCTTCGAGCCAGCACCGCCATTCAATGTGATCATGGCTGATCATCCCCAATCAGTACCCCGCTCCTGCATTCTCCCCAGATCCCCTGACTCCGCTATCTTTAAGAGCCCTATCAAGCTCTCCCTTGAAAGTATCCAGAGAACCGGCCTCCACCTCTGAGGCAAAGTATTCCACAGACTCACAACTCTCTGTGAGAAAAAGTGTTTCCTCGTCTCCATTCTAAACGGCTTACCCCTTATTCTTAAACTGTGGCCCCTGGTTCTGGACTCCCCAACATCGGGAACATGTTTCCTGCCTCTAGCATGTCCAAACCCTTAACAATCTTATATGTTTCAATAAGATCCCCTCTCATGCTTCTAAACTCCAGAGTGTACAAGCCCAGCTGCTCCATTCTCTCAGCATATGACCGTCCCTCCATCCCAGGAATTAACTATGTAAACCTACACTGCACTCCCTCAATAGCAAGAATGTCCTTCCACAAAATAGGTGACCGAAACTGCACATACTACTCCAGGTGTGCTCTCACTAGGGCCCTGTACAACTGCAGAAAGACCTCTTTGCTCCTATGCTCGACTCCTCTTGTTATAAAGGCCAACATGCCAATCACTTTCTTCACTGCCTGCTGTACCTGCATGCTTACTTTCATAGCCTGATGCACAAGGACCCTCCAGATCCCATTGTACTTCCCCTTTTCCCAACTTGACACCATTCAGATAGTGATCTGCCTTCTTGTTTTTGATACCAAAGTGGATAACCCCACATTTATCCACATTAAACTTCATCTGCCATGCATCTGCCCACTCCCCCAACCTGTCCAATTCACCCTGCATTCTCATAGTATCCTCCTCACAGTTCACACTGCCATCCAGCTTTGTGTCATCTGCAAATTTGCTAATGTTACTTTGAATCCCTTCATCCAAATCATTGTTGTATATGTAAATAGCTGCGGTTCCAGCACCGAGCCTTGCGGTACCCTACTAGTCACTGCCTGCAATTCTGAAAGGGACCCGTTAATCCCTACTCTTTGTTTCCTGTCTACCAACCAATTTTCTATACATGTCAGCACTCTACCCCAATACCATGTGCCCTAATTTTTCCCACTAATCTCCTATGTGGGACCTTATCAAATGCTTTCTGAAAGTCCAGGTACACTGTATCCACTGGCTCTCCCTTGTCCATTTTCCCAGTTACATCCTCAAAAAATTCCAGAAGATTAGTCAAACATGATTTCCCCTTTGTAAATCTATGCTGACTCGGACCGATCCTGCTAGTGCTATCCAAATGTGCCGCTATTTCATCTTTTATAACTGATTCTTAAAAAGTGGGATAACATTAGCTACCCTCCAATCCACAGGAACTGATCTATAGAACATTGGAAAATTATCACCAATGCATCCACGATTTCCAGAGCCCCTTCCTTAAGTACCCTGGGACGCATACCATCAGGCCCTGGGGATTTATCCTGAGGAATATGCCCTTAATGAACTGATCCTGCGCCTACAGATACCTGCCATTGTTCCTAGAAATACCTGCCATTGTTGATCCACTGTCATCCCTGCTGGGGTATCTTTCCAGTCAACTTTGGTCAGCTCCTCCCTCATGGCTCCTTTGTCCCCTTTATTCAACTGTAACACTGACACCTCCGATCTACACTTCTCCCTCCAATTGTGGCTTAAACCTGACAATACTATGGTCACTACCTCCTAATGGCTCCTTAACCTCAAGTTCTTTTTATCAAATCCAGTTCATTACATAAGACTAAATCCAGAATTGCCTTCTCCCTGGTAGGCTCCAACACAAGCTGCTCTAAGAATCCATCATGAAGGGACTACACAAACTCCCTTTCTTGGGGTCCAGTACCAACCTGATTTTCCCTGTCTACCTGCAAGGATAAAGAAGTGAGGCGGACTGATGGAGAAAGATCTAACAAGCAATAGATGGAGCCTAGAAAGGAACATGAAAGCAGCAAAAACAAAGTGATGGATGACCTCAGCTGGTCAGGCAATGTCTATGGAAGGATGTGGACAGATGATGTTTCAGGTTTGAAGAAAGGTTCTCGCCCTAAAAGTTATCTGTCCATTTCTTTCCACAGGTGCTGCCTGGCCCATTGAGTTCCGATAACATTTGTTTTTTAGCTCAAGATTCCAGCATCTGCTGCATTTTGTGTCTCCACATTAAAACAACACTGTGAAAATGAGTTGGTTACTCTTATGCAAGGCTCAAACTTCCTCCCAATCCAACTTCACTATTGCCCCCACCAGCAATGTCCCTGTGTGCCTGCTATAGGGCGAGAGTGGAATTAGTTGGGCTCGGGAACACAGGTTGAGGGCGGTTGGATGAGAATTGGGAGCCAATGGTTGAACTAAGATGGCTTGGACTGAGCTGAAAATGTGCGGACAAATTTATGATTAGGGGGAGGTGGGTGTACAGGAACGTATGCACCAGAGGTGGCGGAAGGTGATGAGTGTTGAATGCTGAAGATAGTGGCAATAAAAGGTGAAGATGTGGAAGGAGGATGCGTCAACTATTAAGAAAGCAACTACTAAGTACAGAATTGGCAGGGTGGGGTAGCGGTGGAGTTGCTGCCTTACAAATGCAGAGCATAGACAAAAAACATTTAATTGTACTGTTCAGGTGCCCACACACTCCTGGCATATGGACTTAAAAGACTCTTTCTATAATTCTAAAAGGAAATTGGAATTTCCAAATGCAAACACACTTCTGACATACGGGATGAAAATACTCCTTCTATGACTCTATTACACTGGATGAAAAGATTAGAGATGAATGTTATACGGTAATTACAAACACTTTCTAAGGTGCAGTCTGAATTTGTGCAGTATCTGGTTTGCTCTCTCAAGTTACCAGGCAAGGTCAGCCTCTGAGATCTTCCTAATGCCTTCCCCGACTGACAGTCCACCTGTGAGTGTAGACTGATACCTACATCCATATAGCTTGTCTTGCAGACCTGAAACAAATTGCAGAAGCAGAGAGATCCCATCGACCGACACAAGAGTTAAAATGGTACGTATAGTACCTAGTAGTGATATTTACATACTTGAGTCTACTCCAAAACTAGTCATGCATTGTTTATCCATGCTACATGTTGGAACAAAAATTGGTGTTGAAAAATACAGGCTTAAGCAAGATACAGTTTCTGCAATATACAAATTTATTTTCCATGGAACTGACAGAACAAAATCTTGCCTTCTGAAACCAAGGCTCCACCCATCTTTTGTCAATAGGATTAATCACATTGTGGCAGAAGAATAAATGATGCATCTCATCACTAGGTGGGTGCTGTAGGCTAGAACACGAGTCATGCAACATTCCTCTTGGTATTGCATCAGACTGATACCAGCATACCACCATATCTAGCATAAAAAACAAATTAGCTTTGTTTACTCCATGCAGGTGAACATGTCAGCCTTCGAAATCTTGAAAATCACGAAATTAAAAACTGTCCTGGAAGTCTCTCATTGGCAATTGCCGCTTCCATCTAACTTCATCATCTGATAAATGAGGTCTTATCATTGCTGCAATAGGACAGAGTACGTTGGTATCAATGGCAGCATCTCGATGTAACCCAACAAGTATTCTTTGGAGATCCATTCCTGCTTCTTCCCATCTGTTGCTATATTATAATTTCCTTTTAGGAATTCTGGTAAATAGAGTTTCACAGTACCTTAATTGATACATGTGACAATAAAATGACCTTTGATCCTGTGAATCCATTAAAATGGAATTGATAATCCTTCAGCAAAGCAATTTAAACCAATTGGTTCAAAGGCTCGTGGCCACCTGAGCACAAGGAGTGAAAAACAATTACACCTGATCTCAACGTGCAGGTTTATATTTCCTGTCCCATTCTGTAATATTTAATTCTATGGGTTCTGACATACCTGGTTAAATTTATAACTGTCATGCGGCTTGTACTGAGTTCTCAGATTTATAGAATATAAAAGACAGTGGCAGCACGGTGGTGCAGTGGTAGACCTGCGGCCTCACAGCGCCAGAGACCTGGCTTCGACCCTGACTACGGGTGCTATCTGTGCGGAATTTGTACATTCTCCCTGTGTCCACTTGGGTTTTCACCAGATGCTACGGTTTCCTCCCATATTCCAAAGACTCGCAGGTTTTGTAAGTCAATTGGTTTCTGTAAATTGCTCCTAGTGTATAGGATGCGATAACATTGAACTAGTGTATGGGTGATCAATGATCAACGTAGACTTGGTGGGCCGAAGGGCCTGTTTCCACGCTGTACCTCTAAACTAAATAATATTGCACATGAACAGGCCCT
The DNA here is from genome assembly GCA_038087875.1 of Malacoraja senta. Lineage (NCBI taxonomy): Eukaryota > Metazoa > Chordata > Chondrichthyes > Rajiformes > Rajidae > Malacoraja > Malacoraja senta. The sequence continues at coordinate 21,452 of JAXLNO010004764.1, forward strand.
TCAGTCCACAATGTCCTTGCTGAACATGATACCAAGTTAAACTAATCTCTGTTTGAACGTGATCCATTTCCCTCGATTCCTTGCATATCCATGTGCCTATTGAAAAGACTCTTAAATGCCCCTATCATGCCTGCCTCCACCATCACCCTCGGCAATGTGTTCCATGTACCCACCATTCTCTGTGTAAACAACCTTCCCTTTAAACTTTGTCTCTCTCACAAAGCCATGCCCTCTAGTCTTTGACATGTCCACCTTTGAAAAAACAGTTAGTCTTGGAGTCATAGTCATACAGCATGGAACCAGGTCCCTCAGCCCAACTCCTCCATGCTCCATCTAAGCTAGTCCCATTTACCTGCATTTGCCCCATATCCCCCTGAACTTATCTTATCCATGCACCTGTCCAAGTGTCTTTTAAATGTTATGGTACCTGCCTCAACTATCTCGGTTGGCAGCTCATTCCATAAACCCACCAACCCCTGAGTGAAAACGTTGTCCCTCATGTTCCTATTAAATCTTGCTCCTCTCCACTCACAAAGAATAAAGTCCTAGTCTTCCAAACCTCTGCCTATAGCTCAGTCATTCTAATCCTGGCAACATCCTCATAAATGTTCACAACACTCTTTCCAGTTTAATGGCACCCTTTTTAAAAAGTTACCCAAACGTAAACTAAAACTAAACAAGGTACTTCAAATGTAGTCTCACCATCATCTTGTACAACTCAATGCCCTGACTGATGAAGGCCAATTCACCAAAAGCCTATTTTACCACCCTAACTATCTGTGATGCCACTTTGTGGGAACCATGTACCTTCAATCCTAGATCCCCCTGTTCTAAAAACTCCTCTGGATCTTGCCATTCACTGTGAAGGTCCTGCCTTGGTTTGACTTCCCCAAATGTAACACATCACACTAATCTACACTGAACTCCATTAGCCATTCCTCTGCCCATTTGCACAGCTGATCAAAAGTCTACTGTAATTTTTGATAACCATATTCACTGTCTATGATACCACTTGATATAGTGTCATTTATGCAACTTCTGGTCTGTCTATCCTTCACTATGCCCCTTATAATTTTATATTTAGATATTTAGATGACAATTTTTATTTTTGTCTTTGTAGATCACGGCACGGCGACACAGCAGTAGAGTTGCTGCTTTGTGGTGCTTACAGTTTCAGAGACCCGAGTTCAATTCCGATTACAGGTGCTGTCAGTATGGAGTTTGTAATTTCACCCCCTGTGACCGCGTGGGTTTTCTCTGCGATTTTCAGTTTCATCTGACACTCCAAAGACGTACAGGTTTGTGGGTTAATTGGCTTGGTATGAATGTAAATTGTCCCTAGTATGTGTAGGATAGTGTTAACGTGCGGGGATTGATGGTCAGTGCGGGCTCGGTTGGCTGATGGGCCTGTTTCAATAGATAATAGACAATAGGTGCAGGAGTAGGCCATTCGGACTTTCGAGCCAGCACCGCCATTCAATGTGATCATGGCTGATCATCCCCAATCAGTACCCCGTTCCTGCCTTCTCCCCATATCCCCTGACTCCGCTATTTTTAAGAGCCCTATCTAGCTCTCTCTTCGGCGCTGTATCTCTAAACTAAACTAGACTAAGATGGAGGATATTTTGCCCACTGTGTCTATGTTTTATTGTAATCCCAGTGCTTTGCATTCCCTACATATTTCCACCTGTAACCCATCCTCTTTACCTACAACTACCTACACTAGGGCTTATTTACACCTGCCCATTAACCTATCAACCTACTGGCTGCGATGTGGAGGAAACTGGAGAGCCAAGATGAACGCAATGCACTAGGACTCTATAAATGAACCTCATTTTCTTCCATACCTTCATTAAAATAAGCTATACATGGATCCCTAGAAGGAACTTTAGCCCTTCAGTTTATGGGCTAAAAACTAGTCTTAATGGAGTGCTGAGATGCTGCATTTGCAGTTTGCTTCCTCCTTAATGCCTTGGTGTTCCTATGATGAAGTAGCACAAATTGCGCTTGTGACTTCAAGAAAATATAGGTGGATGATTTGAGACAATTCATTTCATTTCATGTAATATCAAAAACATGACTGAGAACACTCAATGGAGCAAGAATCTGGGACCAGGCTACATCCTGACATTAGAAAAGAAGATAGACACAAAATGCTGGAGTAACTCAGGGGGACAGGCAGCATCACCATCTATCCATCAACATGGAAAATTGTCCAAGTATATACAGGCCACAAAAAGCAGGACAAATACATTCTAGCTAATTACTGCCCAAACAGTTCTACTCTCAATAATGAGCAAACTGATGGCAAGCATCAGTAACAATGCTGAATGGTGTTTACTGATGATAACCTGCTCACTAATGACCACGTTTGATGTGGCCAGAAATATTCTGCTCCAGGCATGATCAAAATCTACATCCATGGAACTGAATTTGAGAGTTAAGTTGAGGACAACTACCTTTAATATCAAGGTGAGTAGCATTTGATTGGATGTGACATCTAGGACATCTGGTAAAATTAATTCAATGGGCACCAAGGTGGAAATACTTTATTCTATTTGGTATAGGTTTATTGGTATCATTGCTTTAATTCTTCATCCCACTCTCACTGTTACCTTTGAATCCGTGGCTCCTGCATTATTACAACAAGCCCAAACAAAAGCATGATAGAAGCTAGAGGCAGAAGATTAAACAGCAGGACTCCATTCATAGTAATCTCTGGAATACTCCCAGTGCCACATGCTCGGGAGAGTAGAAATAGAAAGACAGGACAGATGAAAACATGGCTCATGGGTTGGTGCAGGGAGTAGGGATTCAGGTTTTTAGACCATTGTGATTTATTCGAGGTGAAAGGTGACATACTGCACTCCCTGAATAACAAGAATGTCCTTCCTCAAATTAGGGGACCAAAACTGCACCCAATACTCCAGGTGTGGTCTCGCTAGGGCTCTGTACAACTGCAGAAGGACCTCTTTGCTCCTATATTCGATTCCTCTTGTTAGAAATTCCAAGATGGCTGCTGGTTAGAGGCATTGTGTTTTTCAGCTCTACCAATCCATCAAAAATCCATCAAAAATCATGAAAATGGCTTGACATCCATGCAGTAAATTTGTTTTACAGCTTTATAAGAAAGTTAAGTTTCAATCTGCAGGATTATTTTCTGTTATTTTTGAGGTTTTGGGAACGTTTGATGAAATGTGCTGAAATGTGTTAACACACCAGCAATACTGGATCACCTGGTACCAGCAGAACTGGATTTCGTGGAATTTCTTTGTACTTTCATAACTAACCAAAGAAATGGCTACTAAGCAATTAGCAGAAGAAATGGAAGAGGATAAAAAATCTCTGAACTTCATGTCAGATGAACTAAGTAAAGTAGCCAAAGAACTGATAAGCCTACTTGACTTAAATGATGAAGTGCGACAACTGAAGACTGTGATTAAAGAAGAGGATAAGAAAATTGAAGAACTTGAAAGAAGAGTAGAAGATTTGGAACAGTACACAAGGATGGATAACCTTGTGATATCTGGACTTGAGACAACCCACAGCACCTATGCACGGATCACTGCCGGTGATAAGGAGGGTGAGGAGGCACCAAGGGGTGAATTACACTCACTTGAGCAGCAAGTCATTAAGTTCTTCAATGGCAAAGACATTCCTATAGACAGTAAAAATATAGCTGCTTGTCATACCTTGCCTCAAAAACAGGACAACAGGCCGAACATCATCATTCGATTTGTGAGTAGAAAACATAAAATTGAAGTGCTAAAGCTTGCAAAAAAATTGAAGGGAACAAGGGTCTATGTAAATGAGCATCTCACAAAGAGAAATGCTGAAATTGCAGGGAACAAGAGTCTACGTAAATGAGCATCTCACAAAGAGAAATGCTGAAATTGCAAGACAAGCCAGAACCCTGAAAAAGGAAAAGCAAATTCAGGACACTTGGACAAGGAACTGTAGAGTAATGATAAGACTGAATGGGACACCAGAACATGCTAAAGTAATAGCCATTAGAGACATAAGAGAACTTGATCAATATAAGTGAAAATGAGGAACATTTTGGTAGAGAGGTGGAATCTGGTGAAATATTGTTTGTGAGTGACAAATCTGATATAAGATAATGTGTGAATACACAGACTTTAAGCCTTTTGACTTTCAAGATCACAAACATTGTGTTGGAAAATGACATTGATCCAGAGATCCACTTCTACCAGAACATTAATATGGATTGAGAATATTACTCTGAAGACAAGTTCAATGCAAATGTGAAAATGGAGGGGTTTTCAGTGATTCACTTTAATAGTAGGAGTCTCTACAGTAACTACTCCAAAATTAAAGATTACCTTCAACACATTCAGCAAAAGTGCAGCGTAATAGCAATATCAGAGACTTGGCTGAGTGATAGTAAAGAACTACAGGATGGATTAGAAGACTATGAAATGTTTTGGCAAAACAGGGTTAATAAAAGGGGAGGTGGTGTGGCCTTATTTGTGATGTCTGCTCTTAAATGCAAGGTTATTGGTGATATGACAATTGCTATTGACAATTTGATGGAATGTGTAACCATTGAAATTAATATTGAAAGATTCAAAAATATATTAATTAGATGCATTTATAGAACACCGGGGTCATGTATTGACCAATTCAATAAGAAGGTTTCTGAATTATATGATAAACATAATGATAAGGTGATTTTGGTTTGTGGTGACTTCAATATTGATTTACTGAAATATAATGATCATACAAAAACGACAGAATTTGTTAATAATATGTTTAGCCTGAGTTTATATCCGTTAATTGTAAAGCCTTGTAGAATAACAAAGGATAGTTTAACATTGATTGATAATATTTTCATTAATGTAATTGATGGGAAGACAAAAAGTGGACTATTAGTGACTGATATAAGTGATCATTTGCCTGTTTTTACAGTGTTGGAGATTAACAATATGTCAAAATTAAGAACAAAGAGACAGAATAATCTGGTTAGAATAAAATCACCAGAGGCAATTATATATATTAAGACAGAACTCTTGAATTATGACTAGCAAGAGGTTTATGTAGATGATATTAATGAATGATATGAAGCATTTTTAGAGACATTCTTGACAATTTATGACCGACAATGTCCATTGAAAGAGTATAGACACAATTCCAAAAAGAGGGTGAAACCATGGTGAACAAAGGGGTTGTAAAAAGCTTGTAAAATGAAAAATAGGCTTTATTGGGAATTTATTAAATATCGAACAAAGGAAAAGGAGGACAAGTACAAAAAATATTAAAACAGACTGACATTAATTGTGAGATCACAAAAAAAAGATTATTATGACCAAATGTTGCAAAAACATAAATATAATATTAAGGCTACATGGAGTGTACATAATGATATAATTAAAAATAGTAGTAAAATGGATTTTCCAACATAATTTGTAAAAAATGACAATTCAATTATTGAAAATACAGAGGACATTGCTAATGAGTTGAATGATTTCTTTGTTAATGTAGGCCCAAATTTGGCAAAGGAAATTAACATTCCTAGAGATGAAAACATAAATGTTGATTTTGAACTTAACAACAGCAATTCAATGTTCCTTGATGGAGTTTGTGAGAGTGATGTGTTAGAAGTGGTCAGAGAGTTTAAGGATAAAAAATCAACTGATGGTAACACCATTGATATGTCACTTATAAAAGTAGTAATTGATTGTGTCCTCGAGCCCTTTACCTATATATGCAATAAAATGAAAATGGCTAAGGTGGTTCCAATCTATAAAAATGGTGACAAACATATGGTATCAAATTATAGACCTGTGTCTTTGCTACCTCAAATTTCTAAAATACTTGAAAAGCTATATGTGAATAGACTTGATGACTTCATTGAGAAATATGAGTTATTGAGTGATCATCAATATGGGTTTAGGAGTAATTGATCGACATCTTTGGCAGTGATGGATTTGTAGAAAATATAGCAACAGCAATAGATAAGAAACTACACACTGTGGGTGTATTCATTGGTTTACGTAAAGCATTTGATACAATTGATCATTCCTTACTTTTGCAGAAATTGGAACGTTATGGTATGAGGTGTCACACAAAATTGGTTGGGAAGTTATTTAAGTAATAGGTTTCAGTGTGTAAAAATTAATAATACTGAATCACAGCTTAGAAGAGTAACATGTGGTGTTCCACAAGGTTCGGTACTGGGACCTAAGTTATTTATACATTATTTAAATGATATTTGTAAAGTATCCAATATGATGAAGTTTGTTACGTTTGCGGATGATACAAATGTATTTTGTTCAGGGAATGATATAAAAGAACTATTGAAAATAGCAGATTTGATAGTGCTAAAAAAATGGTTTGATATTAATAAATTATGCCTAAATGAAAATAAATCAAAATTTTGGTGTTTGGTGCTGACACGGTTAATGGTGAAATAAAACTGAATTTAAATGGAGTTGAAATTGAAAGAATATATCAAACAAAATTCCTGGGAGTGATTAGAGATCATAAACTTTGTTGGAAGCCACATATAGAATACATTAAACGGAAATTATCTAAATTCATTGCTATTCTTTACAAAACAAAGGATCTGTTGAATAAGAAGTGTTTGTATATATTGTATTGCTCGCTTATAATGCCATATATGTCATATTGTGTTGAAGTTTGGGGAAATGTATATAAAACAAATATAGACCCTGTAATTAAACTCCAGAAAAGAGCTATTAGAATAATACATAAAGCTTCTTACCGTGAAACTACAAATCCATTATTCATAAAGTCCGGTACCTAAAAACTTCTGGATATTGTGCATGTAAAGACATTAGAAATACTTTTCCGAGTTAGGAATAAAAGCCTTCCTGTTAGTATTCAAATTTGTTTTTAATTAAGAGAAGGACGTTATAATTTAAGAGGGTTGTGTATTTTTGAAACATGTAAAGTGAGAACCAATGTAAAATATAGATGTGTCTCAGTTTTGGGAGTCAAATTATGGAACGGGTTTAGTGATGAGTTGAAATTCTGTAGCTCTCTGTCGAGTTTCAAAAAAGCCTTAAAAAGTAAAATAATTAAGGATTATAATGTAAATGATTAAAATGTAAAATAAGATTACAATTTAGAGTAAATGTTATTATTGTTTTCTTTCATTTGTAATGCTGATATTCTGGGTTATCCTATCTTATGGATTGTATAGGATAGGCAAAAATAAGCTTTGTGGCTTCAGCCTATTCCTTTTTCGGTCATTGATTATGTGAACGTTGTGTAAAATGGATACAGTGTTGGTTCATATTCACACAGATTGTAAAGTTTTGTTCATTTTAATGTATGACCGAAATAAACTATTCATTCATTCATTAATTCATTCATAAAGGCCAACATGCCAATCGCTTTCTTCACTGCCTGCTGTACCTGCATGCTTACTTTCATAGACTGATGTACAAGGACCCCCAGATCCCGTTGTACTTCCCCTTTTCCCAACGTGACGACATATAGATGGTCATCTGCCTTCCTATTTTTACTACCAAAGTGGATAACCTCACATTAATCCGCTTTAAACTTCATCTGCCATGCATCTGCCCACTCCCCCAACCTGTCCAAGAACCCTGCATTCTCATAGCATCCTCCTCACGTTCACACTGCCATCCAGCTTGGTGTCAAGGCTGCTTTACCAAAGGGAGCTGATGGAATGCTCTGTGTTATGTTTCAGAGACATGTCACATCCTCAGCTCCCCAGACTCAGCGGTCCAGCCTGAAGGTTTCTCCATCCATCGCATGGATCGTACACTGGTATCTGGGAAAGGGAGAGGAGGGGGCATCTCCCTTACGGTCAACTCTGCGTGGTGCACTGATGTGGCAGTTCTGTCCAACTCCTGCTCTCCGCACCTCGAACATCTGATGTTGAAGTGTCGCCCCTTCTACTTACCGAGGGAATTCACCTCCATCATTCTGATCGCGGTCTACATCCTACCCCAGGCAGACGTCTGTCTGGCACTGGAGGAGCTGCATGCCTTGGTCAATAAGCACCAGATGGCTTTACCCCGAGGCGTTTACCACCATAGCCGGGGACTTCAACAGAGCGAGCCTGAGAAAATCACTCCCAAACTTCCATCAACATGTCTCCTGCAGCATCAGAGGATCAAACACCCTCGACCACTGCTACACGACCATCAAAGATGCCTATGAATCTATCCATCTCACTTCAGAAGATCCAACAATTCAGTGATGCTGCTTCTTCCTGTGTACAAGCAGCAACTGAAGAAAGCACCCCCATAGGTGAGGACTGTACAGAGCTGGTCGGGGGAGGTAGAGGAACAACTACAGGACTGCTTGGAGTCTGTAGACTGGGCAATGTTCAAGGACTCGGCAACGGATCTGAATATATTCGCCACAGTCGTTACAGATTTCACAAGCAAATATGCGGAGAACTGCGTTCCAACAAAATCCTTCCGAGTGGTTCCTAACCAACGATATCATGAACCATGAGATCCGCATTCTTCTGAAGACAAGATCCCGGGCATTCAGGTCAGGCGAAGCAGAGGTCTATAAAAAGGTCCAGATACGACCTTGACAAGGCCATCAAAAAGACCAAAAGGGACTACTGCTCTAAGCTGGAGGATGAGGCGGATGTCCGGCAATTGTGGTAGGTCTTGAATGCCATCACCTCCTCCAAGGCGAAATCAGGAGGCAGCTCAAATGACAGCGAAGCATCACTTCCTGACAAGCTCAATGCACGCTTTGATAGGAAGAATACTAATGTGCCTTCCAGAGCCCCCATCGCCCTGATGGTACTACAGTCACAGTCACAGAGGCCGACATCAGAAGATCCTTCAGGGGGGTGGATCCTCGGAAAGCGCCTGGACCCGATGGAATACCCGGTCGAGTTCTCAGAACCTGGGCAGACCAACTGGCTGGAGTTTTTACGGACATTTTCAACCGCTCACTTCTGAGGTTTGAGGTTCCCACCTGCTTTAAGAGGGCATCGATAATACCAGTGCCCAAGAAGAGTAAGGTGACGTGCCTCAAGGGCTACCGACCAGTGGCTCTAATGTCGGTGGTGATGAAGTGCTTTGAGAGGTTGGTTATGGCGCATATCAACTCCTTCCTTGACAAGAACCTCAACCCACTACAGTTCGCCTACCGCCACAACAGGTCAACGGAGGATGCGATCTCACTTGCTCTCCACTCTGCATTGGACAATAAAAATACTTATGTCAGGCTGTTGTCTATAGACTACAGCTCGGCGTTCAATACCATCATCCCCTCCAAGCTGGTTACGCGAGGAGGTGTGATGATTAGGAGCTCCCGTCCAGACACAAGAACTGGTGTTTTTATCATCTTTATGGGATTCGGAGGAGTTACAGTGGTAATTTAAACATATTTGTGTATCGCTGCGACATTGCAGAGACTTGTTTTAAAGTTTCTGCTTGTTTTGGGGACTGCGAGCAGTCTTATCAACTAACTGTCCAACTTTCACAACAGGCTGGCAACCTGCCAGGAACCGCGGCTCACCAAAAGGGAGGAGAAAATCTTTCTGGACTTTTACACCTGCGTCCAGAACAACCACCCCCCTCCCACCCCCTTGCTGCCTTGCCACCACTAAACAGTTTAACTTATTTGTTGAGGTTCTCACCTCCCATCAACACCTCTACTCCCTTAAGGGCCTGTCCCACGAGCATGCGACTGCATGCGGCAAGCGCGACCTAACGTGGTCGCTTGAGCCGTACGGCCTCGCGGGGCCGGTCCCACTTCGATCGTCGGAGCCGTATGGAGTTGTGCGGAGCTGGTCCCGACATCGCGCGGGGCTCCGAAAAACTGACCGTGTTCAAAAATTCCGCGCGGCAACGGCCTGCCGGCCCGCTTCCGCCTCGACACCGTGCGCAGCGCCTCGACGCCGTGCGCAGCGTCTCGACGCCGTGCGTAGCATTTCGACGCCGTACGCAGCGTCTTGACGCCGTACGTCATGCACGAACTTCCCGCGGACTTCGCTCGAGCTCCACGTCACTCACTCGACCTCCGCGCGGCTCCCGCTTCCGGTTAGGTCGCGCTTGCCGCATGCAGTCGCATGCTCATAGGACAGGCCCTTTAGAATATTGAGGAGATTCAGTATGTTGACGGTATGCCTTGAACTTCAACAGGTGTAAGGTAGGGAGCATATTGACTAGTTGTATCATTCCCTGGTTTGGCAACTCGAACTGTGCAGGAACGCAGGAGACTACAAAAAGTGGTGACCACAGCCCAGTCCATCATGGGCACTGATCTCCCCACCATCAAAGGGATCTTTCCGAGTTGCAGCCTCAAAAAAGACAGCCAGCATTATCATGCACCCAAACCGAATAATAAAGTATAAAGCATCTTTCAAAAAGTAACGTATCATACTGGTAACTCTCTTATTTCACTCCTGCCATCAGGAAGAAGGTATAGAAACCTTAACATCCAGGACTAGGAACAATTTTTTTCCCAACAACCATCAGCCGATTGAACATTACCAGGTACAACTAAGCTTCGAATTACGAATGCTCTTCATTACATTAGGGACTTTGGAATTTGTTTTTATTTTTGGACTATTTTTTTAAGTTAATTGAACTGCTTGTTTTTTTGGTAGATTCTCGTATCTACCGAGTATGATGTGTACATGCCTGTTGTGCTGCTGCAAGTAAGAATTCCTTTGTTCCTTTTCAGCACATATGACAATCAACTACTCTTGTCTCTTGATCCACATCCCTCCATTTCCCGTATATTCATGTGCCGAACTAAAACCTTCTTAAATGGCACTATCATATCTGCCTGCAGCACATTCCAGACACCCATCACTCTCTGTGAGGAAAACCTGCCCTGCAAATCTCCGTTCTACAGTCCCTATCTGCCTTATTTATCGTCTGTTTGAAATGCTATGAAATTGAATTTGATGGCCTGCACTCCTCTTGAAATGCTATGGAATCGAATTTGCTGGCCTGCACTCTGCTTGAGATGTTACGAAACTGAATTTGGTGGCCTGCACTCTGCTTGAAATGCTATGAAATTGAATTTGGTGGCCTGCACTCTGCTTGAAATGCTATGAAATTGAATTTGGTGGCCTGCACTCTGCTTGAAATGCTATGAATCTATTAAATGTTGATTTTTAAATGATGAGAGACTGGGATATCACAATGGTTGAGTTTCCTTGAATTTGTCAATTAAAACATGCTTGTAGGAAGACAAAATCAATATTAATTTTAATTGTAAGATAATTTGAATGCAGGTCTCTCAATCAACAAAGCTTTATGAAGAATATATATATATTTAGTTTGTAGCAGCTGTACATCTGTGGGAAGAGAAACAGAGCTAATGTTTCAGGTCAGTCAACCTTCATCAGAACTTGGAAGAGGTTTATTAACACAAAGGTAGCGTTGGCCACATATTAAATTGAATAAAGCCTTCCGATAGCAAAGATTTCACATAGAACATCGAACATTGAACAGTACAGCACAGGAACGGGTTCTTTGGCCCACAATGTTTGTGCCAAACATGATGCCAAGTTAAATTGATCTCATGTGTCTGTATATGATCCATACTCCCCTCCCGCTCAGTCACTCAGGGCTGGTGGGCTGGCAGCTCAGTCACTCAGGGCTGGTGGGCTGGCAGCTGTCACTCAGGGCTGGTGGGCTGGCAGCTCAGTTACTCAGGGCTGGTGGGCTGGCAGATCAGTCATTCAGAGCTGATGGGCTGGCAGTTCACTCACGGCTATTCCTCAAAATTCCATTTCAAGCAGATTGCTGTCCACCAAATTCAGTTTCATAGCATTTCAAGCAGAGTGCAGGCCACCAAATTCAATTTCATAGCATTTCAAGCAGTGTGCAGGCCACTAAATTCAATTTCATAGCATTTCAAGCAGATTGCAGGCCACTAAATGTCATGCAGAGTGCAGGTCACCAAATTGCCTAACAACTCATTGCATTGTTATTAAGGGCTTACAAATCATTTATTGCAAGTACATTGCAGACTCACAGTTCAGTTGATTCACAGCTTAGAATCATAGTTGTGGACTCTCCCTCGCGGTCTTCCAGAGTTACTGACTCGCATCCAGGCATCCGGGGTTTTATAGTCCTGTCCCTTCCCCCCCGGAAGAGGGGTTGTTACCATCATCGTGGTGATTGACAGGCAAGAGGACCAATCAGCTGATCGCAAGATTTTTTAAACACTCATAAAAAAATTTTTTATCAATCAGAAAAATTCTCAAGGCTGCCACAGCAGAGGAGGACTGTGAGTAAGATGGCCAAAAATCAGAGCGATATATGGTAGCTTTTTTTCTCATATCAATATACAGCATGGACAGGAAGTGGTCAAGATGAGACTTTTGGTTATATTGATAACATAATCAGAATTTTATCAATGCAGTTAAATCTGATCGCCAGATAGGAGTTATCTGACAACTGTAAAATATTCCACAGGATTCCAAGTTCACGTTATAGGAGTAGAATTAGGCCAGTCGGCCCATCGAGTCTACTCTGCCATTAAATCATGGCTGATCTCTGCCTCCTAATCCCATTTTCCTGCCTTCTCCCCATAACCATGACACCTATTCTAATCAAGGATTTGTCTATCTCTGCCTTAAAAATATCCTTTGACTTGCCCTCCACGGCCCTCTGTGGCAACGAGTTCCAAAGATTAACTACCCGCTGACTGAAGAAGTTCCTCCTCACGTCCTTTTCTAAAAGAGTGCCTTTTAATTCTGAGGCTATGACTCCTGGTCCTAGACTTTCCCACCAGTGGAAACATCTTTTCCACATCCACTCTATCTGTAGCTTTCATTATGATGTAGATTTCATTGAGGTCCCCCCTCAACCTTCTAAACTCCAGCGAGTAGAGGCCCAGTGCTATCAAACGCTGATCATATGCTAACTCACTCATTCCTGGAATCATTCTTGCAAACCTTCACTGAACCCTGTCCGGAGCCACCACATCCTTCCTCAGATTTTGGGTCCAAATTTGCTCACAGTACTCCAAATGCTGCCTGACCAGCGCCTTAAAGAGCCTCATCATTACATCTCTGTTGTTGTATTCCAGTCCTCTTGATATATATGAATTTGCCATTACTATTGATTTGACTTGCAAATTAACTTTTTGGGTGTCCTGCACCAGCATTTTCAAGACCCTTTGCATCTCCGATTTCTGGATTCTCTGTCGATTTAGAAAATAATCTGCGCCTTTACTCTTATTACCAAAATGCATGATTCCGCGATTTGCTATACATAATTTAATCTGTCACTTCTCTGTCCACTCTTCTAACCTGTCCACGTCCTTCTGCAGAGTCCTTGCTTCCTCTACACTGCCTGCCTCTCCACCTATCTTAGCATCATCTGCAAACTTGGTCACAAAGCTGTCAATCCCCCTATCCAAATCATTAATATACAACGTGAAGAGGTGGTCCCAACCTCGACCCTCGTGGAGCTCCACTACTCACTGGCAGACAAACTAATAAACCACCTTTTATTGGAACTGCCTTCTGCCATCCAGCTAAACCTGTTATCCATGCTAGTCTCTTCCCTTTAATACCATGGACTATCATCTTCCCTAGCAACCTGACATGCAGCACCTTATTAAAGGTCTTCTGAAAATCTAGGTGACCAACATCTACAAAGTCCCCTCTGTCTGTCCTGCTATTAACTTGCTCAAAGAACTCCAGCAGACACGCAGACAATATCTTCCCTTCACGAAACCATGCCGGCCTAGTTATGTGATTCCATTCAATTTGTCAGAGTTTAGTTTAGTTTAGAGATACTGTGTGGAAACAGGCCCTTCGGCCCACCAAGTGCGCACCGACCAGCGATCTCCGCACACCAACACTACCTTACACGCACTAGGGACAATTTACAATTTTACCAAGCTAATTAACCTACAAACCTGTACATCTTTGGAGTGTGGGAGGAAACTGGGGCTCCTGGAGAAAACCAACGCAGGTCACGGGGATTGTACATCCTGTACAATCTCCGTACAGCGAGCACCCGTAGTCAGGATCGAACCCGGGTCTCTGGTGCTGTAAGTCAGCAACTCTACTGCTGTGCTACCATGCCGCCTCAAGGTGTTACCATTTATCGAAGTACAATTGTCAATGATAATCAATGCAAATAAATTTACTTTCTGTTACCTTCTGGATGCTTATAATTATCTGTGATATCTTCACGCTCATCACTGCCAACACACCTGGTGCCGATCTTTTGACCAATGTGTTTGGTGTCAGAGTCAATTTTTATCATTTTTCCCTTTTCAGGACAGATCCAAGTCACACAATCTGCATTCACTTCGGCAAATATCATGGCGCATATCGATGTCTCCCTCCTTGATTGCTTTGACTGGTGCTGGGCCACAGCAGTACACTCCTTCCAAAAGAAATGACAATGTCTAAAGAAATCTAAATATGATCCGAACCTAATAGCTTGTTAACTGTTCAGCAATTGTGGTGATATTTTATTTCAATCATATCTCTATATTTTTCTATGACTTTCTTATTCAGGGCAATAACAAAATGAAAAGATTTGGATATGTTAATAATTACATACTTCTGCGTAGAAATGTACCTATTAGGAGTCATTAATTCAAATGACAATCAGATATTTCCCGCTCATTCAAAATATTACCATTGATTTAATTCTCCACTACTATCTCACAACCAAAACTTGTTTTCAAATATAAAATGTGAAAATTAGACCTTATTATCTTTTGTTTGCTTACCTTCACTTTTCTCTTGTGGTGTTAGATCGAGTACCTGCCAGCCATCATTGCCTCGTCTCAAATCAAATCGAGCCATCCAAGATTCTATCCAGACATGAACATTTCTAAACGTGTTGGAGCAGACATATCCAGAGTAAGAAGATTCTCAAAGAATTAAATCCCATTAAGAAAATCAAATTTCAAATTATACTGAGGAACTAAATAGATCGTGGGCTAATCAAATTTTGACATATTTACAACATGACATTTATGAACTTGCAAATGGGTCTAGCTCCAATCGGCACCACAGTCAGCATAGACAAGTTGGGCTGAAAGGCCTATTTCCTTGCAGTATAGCACAGTGACTATGGCAATTAAAAGCTAGATGGAAGATATCAGGTCATGATACATATCAACATCTCTGAACCTTTCCGAATGTTGGGAGGGTCAAAATCCAAATGTCAAGTGAGAGAAACTCTGGCGTACAACATTATGTCCAACACATCGGTCGACATCAACGGAAGCTCAAGGTTCTAGAACTAGAATCTGGAGCACATTGCATGCATTCTTGCTTTTCCCACTAATATTGGATAATCCAATGTAGCAGCCTCAGAACTGATTGAACCTCCCAAAGCCCACAGAGTCTATTGCAATTGACAGTGACTGTTTTCTCAGCACTTACTCCTGAGCTACTCACTCCATAGTTACCAAAGAGGTAATATCATAACAGCAAAGCAATACATTACTTGGGACTGATTCATGATTCTCCCATTCTGAAGAAGGGTCTCGACCCGAAATGTTACCCATTCCTTCTATCCAGAGATGCTGCCTGTCGCGCTGAGTTATTCCAGCATTTTGTGTTTATTTTCAGTTTAAACCAGCATCTACAGTTCCTTCCTACGCATCACCAGGGACCACAGGATAGACTTAGCATGTTATTCATAACAGGCCAGGACACAGTAACTTCATGGCTAGCTTATTCCTACAGAATCATAGACATCACAACCTACTGCACCCTATCTGAAAAATTATCTCGCTCGTAGGCTCACACTTTCGAGATCTGTCATCATAGAGATATGTAGCATTCAATGGGATGACTTGTGGTCACATTCTCATGCTTGGATTGCCCTCTGTGTTGAGGCTAAGATCATCATGACTCTCAATTTCCTGGCTTTCAGCATAACCATGCCATTTTCTCAATTTGCTTGTCTCTGCAGAATTGGTGAAGTCACTGTTGTTCTCGATTCATGGGAGAATAATTTGCTTTTCCTTTTATTCAAGAGAGAGTGGGATATTAAATTCTGGCATTTGCATGTGTTGCTGGCTCACCAAGTGTGCAAGCTGCCATCAACTGTTATCATGCACTTATCTAAGTTCCAATTAAGAGCACAGATCTACTCTTTAAAAGTACAGCTGGTTGTTGATCATGGGGAAATTCTTCACTAGTAAGTGCCACGTTTGCCGAAAGCATCCACAGGCTCCTTCATCTCCCACCCCTAACATCAACAGCAGCCTACATTGCTCCAACAGTTAAGGCCTGGGGCAAAGGTTACCCTTCGTATCCAAAGCTGCTCACACAACCAGAGCAGCTGTGTGGTGATCCAGTGAGAGCCATTGGCCTCCTCAAAATGAAGGGCCATTGTCTGCATCAATGCAAGGGCACCCTGCAGATCACACTATAAGGTGTTATGTGATGTAAAACCTTGTGACTGCAGGCAGCTGGTGTGAGAGGAAAAACAATGTGAAGACTTTGAGTCATAGGAGCATGTGGCATGCCTAAAGTGTAAGAGAAACAGCAGGACCAGGAGCAAGTCATCCCAGCTCAATATTATCAGCAGAGTGAGGGTGGGAAGCATTGTCCACTAGGACCATAATGGGCTTCATGATAAAAATATATTCTTCATCAGGAGCCTCATCAATACTAAACCTTAATGCAAACCGACAAGCGCCACATCCCCTCCCTCATTGATGTAATTATTAACTCCAACATAGTGCACTAATAATCATCTGGGAGAGCCCAAATGTTGTAGAGCAATCCCTTCCATCTTGCTGTTCAATGCTCATCACACTCGTTATTCTCGATGAATAGCGCTTCACTTAATGAAGTCAGACCGTCACACAAATCACACTTCATTTGGAACAGCATTGGTGTAAACATCAATCTTCATATATTTCATGATGACATGACTGGTTAGCACGCAACACAAGCTTTTCACTGTACCTCGGTACACGTGACACTAAACTAAACTGAACTGAACTGAACATTTGGCCCTGACAAACTTTAGCTTCTTTTAGAGCCATCACACAATTCAAATCTCCCATTTGAATCTCAGTGACCCAGTCTCTCACACCTGCCCATGAAACCCTACTGTCAATGTCCATGATGAAATACTGATGTTGATTTTCACAGACTTCAATATAAAAATTCACAGGACGTTGTAAGTTATTGTGGCAAATCCTCAGATTATGGAAGAACTCGGGGATGAGGACCATGGACATTTTTAAAACAGACATGCTGACTGCAATGGAAACAACCCACAATCCACAAAGGAAGAACCAGTTTCGAACCTGTCTGTGGGCCTGGGCATTACACCACTATGCTAATGGTGTGAGCAGGAAAGGCTGAGACGGAGATAATGACATTATCTTGGAATACACAAAGGAAGGAAAAGAGCCCAGCAGACGGGGGTAAACAGCCCAGCAACCTCTATCACCTTCGTGGATCACCCATCCATCGGGACAATGGGAGCCCATCTAGGCGATGGGATAACCATCAGGCTGAGGGATCATGACATCAGCAAACTCCTTATCATCGGAAGCCCATTGTTCATGCCAGATCGAAACTGGTAATCATCAAAAGACCCTTTTGTCCAGAGGACCACCTGGGGGCGTTTCAAGGGAGAAACTCAGGTATAAAAAGCAGGAGTCAAGCCAGAACTCGCTCTCTTTCTGCTCTGCTGGACGGCTCGTGAGCCTGCATCAACCTAGCTGTAAGTACCCCAGACGACCTGGTGAAGTTCCCGAAAATAGGATAAAGGTTGAGAGAAGAAGGGGAAAGGGGGGTGTATTCAACTTGCAAGTAAAATTGTGTAAAATACGTTTTACGACGTGCCCGATAATTTTCTTCGCATAGTCTTAGTTTAAAGCATAAGTTTAGTCACGTATAATGTAGTGTTGGTGAGATTCGGTCTCTCATTTGTTTAAGAAAGCCTGTAAATTTTAGACTTGCTTTGAGTCCGTCTTGGTTTCTGTTTTCTCTCATCAGCACGCTCTGGTCAAATCAAAGTATTATCATATCCCACCATAATTCCGAGGTCTAGAACCTAGGGGAACCCCTTTTTCAGGCATTTGGGCACGAAGTTCGTAATAAGGTCGATGAGTTGAACGTGCAGATAGCAATTAATGATTATGATATAGTTGGGATCACGGAGACATGGCTCCAGGGTGACCAAGGCTGGGAGCTGAACATCCAGGGATATTCAATATTCAGGAGGGATAGAGAGAAAGGAAAAGGAGGTGGGGTAGCGTTATTGGTTAGAGAGGAGATTAACGCAGTGGAAAGGAAGGACATTAGCTTGGAGGATGTGGAATCGGTATGGGTAGAGCTACAAAATACTAAGGGGCAGAAAACGCTGGTGGGTGTTGTGTACAGGCCACCTAGCAGTAGTAGTGAAGTTGGGGATGGCATCAAACAGGAAATTAGAAATGCGTGCAACAAAGGCAAAACAGTTATAATGGGTGACTTCAATCTACATATAGATTGGGTGAATCAAATTGGCAGGGGTGCTGAGGAAGAGGATTTCTTGGAATGTATGAGGGATAGTTATCTAAACCAACATGTGGAGGAACCAACGAGAGAGCAGGCTATTCTAGACTGGGTATTGAGTAATGAGGAAGGGTTAGTTAGTAGACTTGTTGTGCGTGCCCCCTTGGGCAAGAGTGACCATAATATGGTTGAGTTCTTCATTAGGATGGAGAGTGACATTGTTAATTCAGAAACAACGGTTCTGAATTTAAAGAAAGGTAACTTTGAGGATATGAGACGTGAATTGGCCAAGATTGACTGGCAATTAGTTCTAAAAGGGTTGACGGTGGATATGCAATGGAAGGCATTTAAAGACTGCATGGATGAACTACAAAAAATGTCCATCCCAGTTTGGCAAAAAAATAAATCAGGGAAGGTAGTGCATCCGTGGATAACAAGGGAAATCAGGGATAGTATCAAAGCAAAAGATGTTGCGTACAAATTAGCCAGAAAAAGCAGCATACCAGAGGACTGGGAGAAATTCAGAGACAAGCAGAGGAGGTCAAAGGGCTTAATTAGGAAAGGGAAAATAGATTATGAAAGGAAACTGGCAGGGAACATAAAAACTGGCTGCAAAAGTTTTTATAGATATGTGAAGAGAAAGAGATTAGTTAAAACAAATGTAGGTCCCTTGCAGTCAGAAGCAGGTGAATTGATCATGGGGAACAAGGATATGGCGGACCAATTGAATAACTACTTTGGTTCCGTCTTCACTAAGGAAGACATAAATAATCTGCCGGATATAGCAGGGGGCCGCGGGTCAAAGGAGATGGATGAACTGAGTGAAATCCAGGTTAGTCGGGAAGTGGTGTTGGGTAAATTGAATGGATTAAAGGCCGATAAATCACATGGGCCAGATAGGCTGCATCCCAGAGTACTTAAGGAAGTAGCTCCAGAAATAGTGGATGCATTAGTGATAATTTTTCAAAATTCTTTAGATTCTGGAGTAGTTCCTGAGGATTGGAGGGTAGCAAACGTAACCTCACTTTTTAAGAAGGGAGGGAGAGAGAAAACGGGGAATTACAGACCAGTTAGTCTAACATCGGTAGTGGGGAAACTGCTAGAGTCAGTTATTAAAGATGTGATAGCAGCACATTTGGAAAGTGGTGAAATCATTGGACAAAGTCAGAGAATCTCCTCTTATATGTTTAAAAAGATCAATCTCACCAAACAATGGTTGATAGCACTTTTGGCAGCACAGCAGCCTGCAGCAGCTGCAGCAGAATGGACGGAAAGCAAAGGGTATAATAAAGGGCTGGAAAAGGCAGTTTGGCTAGCGTGCCTAACACAGCAGGTAGCCAAAATGGAGAGACAGGTAGAGAGTCTAGAAGAGCAACTGAGAAATGCTAGGGCCAGCGCTGAGGAAAGCGCTAGAGATGGGGAAGGGCTAACGAGGAACTAAGTGAAGCCAGGCAGTGTATCTTGCAGGCTAGGGAGTCCCACAGAAATGCCCACGAATTCCTCCAATGCCAGGCGGTAGAGGCAAAGGAGAGGGAACGGAACGCCGAGGAACTCCTGGCTCAGAGTACACAGAGGTACAGGGAGCTGGAGGGAAAGTTCCAAGATATCCAAGCAGCATACCGGGTGGCCCGTAGTGAGCTAGGGGATTGTGATCACGGGTCTTGCCAGGCAAGGGTAGCACAGCTGGAGGAGACTCTGTCCAAGACTAAGGGACGGGTTCACCTGGTAGGACCAGGGGGGTCCCCCAGGGGCAGAGGGCTTCCCTCAGCACGTGATTCCCCAGGGGCAAAGGGGAATAGACCGCCTCCTGAGGCGCCGGGAATAGGTCCGGGTCGGCAGGTGGGGTTCGGGTTGTCCGGTGAGGGACAGGCTCAGTTAGCGGCGTCTGCGCCATGTGTAGTACACCACGAGGTGGTGGGGTTACCGATCATGGTGGGAGAGCAGGGGGTAAAGGGGCAACAGCCCCGGGTAGGGCAGATGTGCCCCGTACGGCAAAGGAAATATGGTCCCCCGGTAGGGCAGGCAGTTAGGGGGCCCATAGAGAGTGATATCATCATTCCCCATGTGGCGCACGTGCTGAGGGGGATGGTGGCTCACGTTCCCAGGTTAACCAGGGCGGGAGACCTGTCATTGCATTTTATGGAGGTGCAGCAGGCAGCCGATATAAACGATTGCGATGAGATAGAACGGGTAAAGCTACTACTGATGACGCTGGATTCATACCTATGCAAGGCAGTGACCTCCAGGGAAGGGGGAAGACCTGAAACATGGGTAGCGGCACAGACAGCGGTTCTGGAGGCCAAGGGGTTGAATCAGGGTAGTCCTTTCGCCAGGGTGGGGGAGACGAAGCAGCAGGTAGCTGAGTCCCCGGACATGTTCGCAGACAGACTGTGGGCAGTGTATGAGGGAGCGTGTGGGACGCCTTTAGATAGGCGGAATTTAGATAGGAGAACAGCCCACTGGCTGAAGATCTGGTAGCGAATTGCCTCCCGCGTGTTCGGGCAAAGGCCGAGCACTGGTTCGACCCAGCGGACCCAAACCTTAACGAGGCAGAGGTAATAAGGAAGCTCACCCTTGCCTATCGCAATGGGGAGAGAAGTGAGGAGAAGCCCTTTAAGGGCAAGGTGCACAATATAGCACTGGCACCCCCCAAAAGGAGGGAGTGGAAACAGGAAGGCAGCCGGACCTATTCCGAGATGAGGCCGGTGTGCTACGGGTGTGGGAAGCCCGGGCACTACAAGAGGGAGTGCAGAAACCCAAGTAGAGCAGTGGAGGATAGGACCCCGGTAACAGCCGACCCAGCCCCGGAGGAGGGAGCGGCCGTGCCGGGAACAATAGATGTAAAAGATCTATTTGCCTATTTGGAGTCCAAGGCGGGAGGGTCCGGACAGGTAGCCTAGGCAACAGGCCAGGGCGCGCCCGTATCCGCACCCCCGTCACCTTTATGACTGCCAGCAAAACAGCCCACATTCCTATGCCCTTTAGAGTATGGCCCATGTGGGAGACCCTGGGTCAAGAGGGAGGTCGAGGATGTGGTCGGGAGTTACCTGCTGGACACAGCTGCTTCCAGTACCATTGTCCACATGGACAATCCCCGTACACCCCCTCTATCTAGTGGGGCGCCCTATAGTCTTGTCGGTTTTACGGGAAACGAGAAGACGGGGTTTTTCTCTGTCCCCTTGTCCATTCGATTAGGAGCACTCCAGGCGTAGTGGAAGTGCGTCCTGATGAGTTGGGAGCAGGAGGGAAAGGGGATGCTAGGCGCCGACTTTATAGTGGCCCACCAGGTCCTGGTGGACCTGAGGAACCACTGTTAGTGGGGCATAGCAGGAGAAGGGGCTGAGAGAGAGAAGGAGGTAATGGTCATCGAGAGGGTACCAGAGAGAGGGGCGCTGTGTGTCATGAAGCCCAGAGAGGGGTACGATGTAGAGGCCCTAGTAGGCAGACCCTGACAGAGTATCGAGGCCCTGTTAAGCGACATTTGGCCGCATTCGCTACTCACCAGCACGACTGTGGAAGGGTCACAGGAACAGAGGTCAGGATAGACGGGGATCCCATGTCCCGACCGCAGAAACAGTATAGTTTTCCCCGAGAAGCGGAGGCTGACTTAGAAGTCGCCCTGAGTTCACTGGTTAAGCAAGGCGTTTTGAGGCCCATAGCCACCCACGTGAACTCACCGCTCTGGCCCGTACGGAAGCCAGACAATTCATGGAGGGCCACGGTAGATTATAGGGTCCTGAATAAGAACATTCCGGCTTGCGCACCAACTGTGGCAGCCATAGCAGACCTATTAGGGGAAATACCGGCGTCTGCATCTGTATTTACGGTGCTAGACATCTCGAACGGTTTCTGGTCTATCCCGGCCAGTACAAATTTGCTTTCACATTGAAGGGGCAGCAGTACACGTGGAACTGTCTTCCCCAAGGGTTCCACAATAGCACCAGCATTTTCCACCAATGTATGGCGGAATGTTTAAAGGAATTCAGTGAGCCCCACAAGATCGTCCAGTATGTGGATGATATTTTGCTATTCACGGACACCAGTGAGGAACATGGGCCCCTAGTAAACGAACTGCTGGAGCTGCTCTGTAAGAGCGGTTTAAAAGTAAATCCCAAGAAGGCACAGATAGGGTTACAAGAGAAAAAGTTCTTGGGACTGACCCTTAGGGCCGGAGAAAGAGGTATCGATACCGGCCCTGTTGCTCAGAAGGGTAAGGAAAAGAAGAGGAGGGCAATACTAATAGGGGACTCTATAGTTATGGGGTCAGACAGGCGATTCTGTGGACGCAGTCGGGAGACCCGGATGGTAGTTTGCCTCCCTGGTGCCAGGGTGTGTGATGTGTCTCAACGTGTCCAAGATATCCTGAAAGGGCAGGGAGAGGAGCCCGAGGTCGTGGTACATATAGGTACCAATGACATAGGTAAAAAAAGAGAAGAGGTCCTGAAAGGAGAATTTAGGGAGTTAGGAGGGGAGTTAAAGAGAAGGACAACAAAGGTAACAATCTCGGGATTACTGCCTGTGCCACGCGACAGTGAGAGTAGGAATGGAGCGAGGTGGAGGATAAATGCGTGGCTGAAGCACTGGTGCAGAAGGCAGGGATTCAAATTTCTGGATCATTGGGACCTCTTTTGTGGAAGGTGCGACCTGTACAAAATGGATGGGTTGCACTTGAACCTGAGGGGGACCGATATCCTGGCGGGGAGATCTGCAAAGGCTACTGGGGAGACTTTAAACCAGAATGGTTGGGGGGAGGGACTCAAATAGAGAATGCTATTATACAGTGTGTGAGGCAGGAGGCAGAGAAGGAAAGCACTCAGACCCAACATGTAGGGGGGAAAGAACAAAACAATAATAAACAGAGAATAAGAGGCGGTGGGGTTCTTAAATGGGCGTGCAGAGAAACAGAGGGGTGTAAAATGCGGGCGGAAGCAATAGGTAGCAAGGTGAAAAGTAAAAGTGGCATGCAGACAAATCCAGGGCAAAAATCAAAAAGGGCCACTTTTCAACATAATTGTATAAGGGGTAAGAGCGTTGTAAAAACAAGCCTGAAGACTTTGTGTCTCAATGTAAGGAGCATTCGTAATAAGGTGGATGAGTTGAACGTACAGAGAGCAATTAATGATTATGATATAGTTGGGATCACGGAGACATGGCTCCAGGGTGACCAAGGCTGGGAGCTGAACATCCAAGGATATTCAATATTCAGGAGGGATAGAGAGAAAGGAAAAGGAGGTGGGGTAGCGTTGCTGGTTAGAGAGGAGATTAACGCAGTGGAAAGGAAGGACATTAGCTTGGAGGATGTGGAATCGGTATGGGTAGAGCTGCGAAACACTAAGGGGCAGAAAACGCTGGTGGGTGTTGTGTACAGGCCACCTAGCAGTAGTAGTGAAGTTGGGGATGGCATCAAACAGGAAATTAGAAATGCGTGCAACAAAGGCAAAACAGTTATAATGGGTGACTTCAATCTACATATAGAATGGGTGAATCAAATTGGCAGGGGTGCTGAGGAAGAGGATTTCTTGGAATGTATGCGGGATAGTTATCTAAACCAACATGTAGAGGAACCAACGAGAGAGCAGGCTATTCTAGACTGGGTATTGAGTAATGAGGAAGGGTTAGTTAGCAGTCTTGTTGTGCGTGCCCCCTTGGGCAAGAGTGACTATAATATGGTTGACTTCTTCAATAGGATGGAGAGTGACATTGTTAATTCAGAAACAACGGTTCTGAACTTAAAGAAAGGTAACTTTGAGGGTATGAGACGTGAATTGGCCAAGATTGACTGGCAATTAGTTCTAAAAGGGTTGACGGTGGATATGCAATGGAAGGCATTTAAAGACTGCTTGGATGAAATACAAAAATTGTTCATCCCAGTTTGGCAAAAGAATAAATCAGGGAAGGTAGTGCATCCGTGGATAACAAGGGAAATCAGGGATAGTATCAAAGCAAAAGATGATGCGTACAAATTAGCCAGAAAAAGCAGCATAGCAGAGGACTGGGAGAAATTCAGAGACCGGCAGAGGAGGACAAAGGGCGTAATTAGGAAAGGGCAAATAGATTATTAAAGAAAACTGGCAGGGAACATAAAAACTGACTGCAAAAGTTTTTATAGATATGTGAAGAGAAAGAGATTAGTTAAAACAAATGTAGGTCCCTTGCAGTCAGAAACAGCTGAATTGATCATGGGGAACAAGGATATGGCGGACCAATTGAATAACTACTTTGGTTCCGTCTTCACTAAGGAAGACATAAATAATCTGCCGGAAATAGCAGGGGGCCGCGGGTCAAAGGAGATGGAGGAACTGAGTGAAATCCAGGTTAGTCGGGAAGTGGTGTTGGGTAAATTGAATGGATTAAAGGCCGATAAATCACCAGGGCCAGATAGGCTGCATCCCAGAGTACTTAAGGAAGTAGCTCCAGAAATAGTGGAAGCATTAGTGATAATTCTTCAAAACTCTTTAAATTCTGGAGTAGTTCCTGAGGATTGGAGGGAAGCAAACGTAACCCCACTTTTTAAGAAGGGAGGGAGAGCGAAAACGTGGAATTACAGACCAGTTAGTCTAACATCGGTAGTGGGGAAACTGCTAGAGTCAGCTATTAAAGATGGGATAGCAGCACATTTGGAAAGTGGTGAAATCATTGGACAAAGTCAGCATGGATTTACGAAAGGTAAATCGCGTCTGACGAATCTTATACAATTTTTCGAGGATGTAACTAGTAGAGTGGGTAGGGGAGAACCAGTGGATGTGTTGTATCTGAACTTTCAGAAGGCTTTCGACAAGGTACCACATAAGAGATTAGTATACATATTTAAAGCACACGGTATTGGGGGTTCAGTATAGATGTGGATAGAGAACTGGCTAGCAAACAGGAAGCAAAGAGTAGGAGTAAACGGGTCCTTTTCACAATGGCAGGCAGTGACTAGTGGGGTACCGCAAGGCTCAGTGCTGGGACCCCAGCTATTTACAATTTATATTAATGAGCTGGATGAGGGAATTGAAGGCAACATCTCCAAGTTTGCGGATGAAACTAAGCTGGGGGCAGTGTTAGCTGTGAGGAGGATGCTAGGAGACTGCAAGGTGACTTGGATAGGCTGGGTGAGTGGGCAAATGTTTGGCAGATGCAGTATAATGTGGATAAATGTGAGGTTATCCACTTTGGTGGCAAAAACAGGAAAGCAGACTATTATCTAAATGGTGGCCGATTAGGAAATGGGGAGATGCAGCGAGACCTGGGTGTCATGGTACACCAGTCATTGAAAGTAGGCATGCAGGTGCAGCAGGCAGTGAAGAAAGCGAATGGTATGTTAGCTTTCATAGCAAAAGGATTTGAGTATAGGAGCAGGGAGGTTCTACTGCAGTTGTACAGGGTCTTGGTAAGACCAAACCTGGAGTATTGCGTACAGTTTTGGTTTCCAAATCTGAGGAAGGACATTATAGCCATAGAGGGAGTGCAGAGAAGGCTCACCAGATTGATTCCTGGGATGTCAGGACTTTCATATGAAGAAAGACTGGATAGACTTGGCTTATACTCGCTAGAATTTAGGAGATTGAGAGGGGATCTTATAGAAACGTACAAAATTCTTATGGGGTTGGACAGGCTAGATTCAGGAAGATTGTTTCCGATGTTGGGGAAGTCCAGGACAAGGGGTCACAGCTTAAGGATAAGGGGAAAATCCTTTAAGACCGAGATGAGGTAAAACATTTTCACACAGAGAGTGGTGAATCTCTGGAACTCTCTGCCACATAGGGTAGTTGAGGCCAGTTCATTGCCTATATTTAAGAGGGAGTTAGATGTGACCCTTGTGGCTAAAGGGATCAGCGGGTATGGAGAGAAGGCAGGTACGGGATACTGAGTTGGATGATCAGCCATGATCATGTTGAATGGCGGTGCGGGCTCGAAGGGCCGAATGGCCTATTCCTGCACCTATTTTCTATGTATCTATGTATCTATGATACAGCAAGAAGGCAGGCAGTGCAGGAACTCCCAATCCCAGCGGACGTGGGGGGGGGGGCGGGGTAAGGTCATTTCTGGGAGTCATGGGCTATTGCCGAGACTTTATAGAGGACTATGCCGCGACCGCTGCACCTCTGCTCCGGCTGCTACGCAAAGGGGTAGAGTGGGAGTGGGATGAGCAGTGCGAGTCGGCATTCGTCCATTTGAAGCGGGACCTGCAAAAGGCCCCAGCTCTGGGAGCCATTGACTACAGGGAGGAATTTTTCCTGGAGGTAGCCGCAAGCAGCGACGGCTTGAGCGTAGCGCTCCTCCAGGAACGGCACGGCAAGTTAAGGCCAGTGGTATATCAATCAATCAATCTTTAAATCAATCTTTATTGTCATCTTGCAAGCAACAGTTGTACAGTGCAAAATGAAAAGCCGTTTCCCAGGGAATACCGACCGGAGCATCGCACATGAAATTTAAAACATTTCACAGATTATAACACTTAAAACAATCCAGTCCCTGATGGAACAGTATAAATAGTTAAAAGTAGGTAAAAAGCAACGTTAAAATACAGTAAAACCAATCATAAACATATTCCTCCAGAGTCCTCACAGAGGTAGAAAGGTCCTATTCAAACTGTGAGCGGCACCTACTAGCCACATACTGGGCAGTGAAGAGGGTACAGGTCTTCATAAGAATGTCCCCCATCACCCTCCTGACCCACCAAACCCCAACCCAGATGCTGCTGGACGGTCGGATTAAGGATGGGACCGTTAGCAGTGCGAGGATCACTTGCTGGACCCTTCTCCTTTCCCAAATGGCCTTACGGGTTGAGAGGCTAGGTGAGCCCAAGCTCGCAGCCAATTTGGTGTATCCAGGGGAGCCACACCGTTGCTCGGTGGAAGGGGTATGGGAGGTGGACTTTGGGCTTAGAGCAGGGTTACATCCCACGGGTAGGGAAATATACGTGGACAGGTCCAGTTTCGTGTCCGAGGGCATAAGGCTCACGGGCTGTGGGATCTGGGAGCCTGAGGCGGAGATAGCCCTAGCCCATAAACTCCCACATACGTTAAGCGCCCAGCAGGCCGAGCTGGCGGCAGTAATGTACGTGGTGACCCATCCCAAGCGTTTCCCCACTCCATACACCATATGTTCGGACAGCATGTTCAAATGCAATTCCTGCACGGAATATCTGGCCATCTGGTCCCGCCGAGGGTACACCTCATCGGACGGGAAGCCCCTGACCACTAAACCCCTATTAGAGAGGATTGTAGCAGCCGTAGGGAAGGGCGGGGATAGATATATCCATAAGGTGAAGGCCCATTCCAAAATGGAGCCACGGGGCAAGGGAAATAAGAGGGCGGATTGCTTGGCCAGAGAAGGAGCCAGGTGTGGGAAAGCATGGGACCCCTATGAGGAAGGACAGGTAGCTACAGCCAGGGAGCAGCCTCGAGAAAATGAAAGTGCGGGAGTGGTTTTGGCCCCGGACCTGACCACGGTCCAGGCACAAGACCCCATTTTAAAGGCTCCCTCAGCAGCCATTTGCAGGCAGGAGAAGATAGAGGGACCTTATGGGGGTAAAGACATGTCAGTAAAGGAAGGCATGTTATTCAAGGAAGATAAGTGGGTAGTGCCTTCCCTGTACAGAAGGGGATTTTTAAAACTAGCCCATGAGGGTCCAGGGTCAGGTCACCCCGGGCCAGAGACCACATGGCAGCGAGTACAGATGGCGGGATGGTGGCCAGGGCTCAGGGAAGACTTTCGCAACTTTTGCGCAAGCTGTCTGGTTTGCGCAGCAAACAACCCAGATCCCCAGAAAAGGAAGGTTTCTATGGGACACATCAGGAGGGTGGAGGGGCCATGGCAGTCGATTCAAATCAACTACATCGAACCCCTTCCAACCACTCAAGGGGGTTACAAGTACTGCTTAGTCCTTGTGGATGTGTTCTCAAAATGGGTAGAGGCCTTCCCTTGCAGAGCAGCCACCGCTATGGGTACGGCAAAAATCCTGGTTAGGGAGGTGTTCACCAGGTGTGGACACCCACAGTTCGTGGTCAGATCAGGGGAGCCATTTCACGGAACAGGTCATGCAGTCCACCCTTAGAATACTGGGCATCAAGGCCAAGTGGCATGTGGCCTACCACCCCCAGTCCTCAGGTCCGGTAGAGCGGTTGAACCGGACAATAAAGGAAAGGATAAGGAAGAAAACAGGGGACTCACCCAACCGGTGGGTGGTCCTTATGGGGATTCGGGCCAGCCAGTCCAGGAGCACGGGGTACTCTCCCCATGAACTTATGACGTGCCGGGTCATGAGAACGCCCATGCACGTTATGGTCCCAGCCCTAACAGAGGGACAGCTCAGGGAAGTGAACTGGGACAAGTGTGCCACGAAGCTATTTGAACAACTTAGGCAGGTTCACTGGCAGGCAGCCAGAAACATACTACAGTCATGAGTATAGAGTGCGAATATTGCCCATCCCGGAACCTTCTTCGGTTCACCTCTCGGTACGAGAAAATGTAACTAACTTATTTAACTATGTGGCCCATTTTGGGTATGATATTCCCCCAGTGAATGAAAAATTAAAAGAGTTGCTGGTGGCGGTCGAGTTGTCGCACAAACACTTCTTCTCCCTGGAACAAAAGACACTGGATATCGCCAGGGAGATCGAAGAGATCAAGTCTCCAAGTTGGTGGGACCTGGTGGGACCTGGAGTCCTGGATCATAGTTCCAGCATGGGTCCGCATCGTGTCCCATGTTCTGATCATCTGCCAGATGATAATTGTGGTGTATTTGTTATGCATTAATTGCAAATTTCACCATCACGCCAGGAGTGTTTACAGCTCTTGAGGATTGCCCACTATCTCTGTCAATCGATACGGTCCGTGCAAGCCTGGATGTATCGTAGGGGCATGTAAGTTATTGTGGCAAATCCTCAGATTATGGAAGAACTCGGGGATGAGGACCATGGACATTTTTAAAGCAGACATGCTGACTGCAACGGAAAAAACCCCACAATCCACAAAGGAAGAACCTGTTTCGAACCTGTCTGTGGGCCTGGGCATTACACCACTATACTAATGGTGTGAGCAGGAAAGGCTGAGACGGAGATAATGACATTATCTTGGAATACACAAAGGAAGGAAAAGAGCCCAGCAGACGGGGGTAAACAGCCCAGCAACCTCTATCACCTTCGTGGATGACACATCCATCGGGACAATGGGAGCCCATCTAGGCGATGGGATAACCATCAGGCTGAGGGATCATGACATCAGCAAACCCCTTTTCATCGGAAGCCCATTGTTCATGCCAGATCGAAACTGGGAATCATCAAAAGACCCTTTTGTCCAGAGGACCACCTGGGGGGGGGGGGGGTTTCAAGGGAGAAACTCAGGTATAAAAAGCAGGAGTCAAGCCAGAACTCGTTCTCTTTCTGCGCTGCTGGACGGCTCGTGAGCCTGCATCAACCTAGCTGTAAGTACCCCAGACGACCTGGTGAAGTTCCCGGAAGTAGGATAAAGGTTGAGAGAAGAAGGGGAAAGGGGGTGTACTGTACTTGCAAGTAAAATTGTGTAAAATAAGTTTTACGACGTGCCCGATAATTTTCTTCCCATAGTCTTAGTTTAAGGCATAGGTTTAGGCACGTATTATGTAGTGTTGGTGAGATTCGATCTCTCATTTGTTTAATAAAGCCTGTAAATTTTAGATTTGCTTTGAGTCCATCTTGGTTTCTGTTTTCTCTCATCAGCACGCTTTGGTCAAGTCAACCTTTTATCATATCCCACCATAATTCCGAGGTCTAGAACCTAGGGAACCCCTTTTTCAGGCAGTTGGGCCCGAAGTTGAGTAAAGGGAACCAGAACCCCTACAACGTTATTGTCTGCTGTAAATCGAACACGTATTTAGCTTTTACTATACCACCGAAAGCTGTTTCAGGGCCTGACCACCTAATTTAATTAATACGTTTTTAAAAAACTTTCATACACTTTTTGCAATAAAACGGATAATTTAAGATTGAAGAGCATAAAAAATGAACATACCAAAATTTCATTTTCAACTTAAGAGGATCATACCATCACAAAAAAAGGTCTGAATCTGATCTATATCCCACTGTATTCTTTGACAGCCTTCTGCACAGTCTGCACTCCACCAATTCTGCTGTCATCTGCAAACTTACCAACCAGCCCATCTACATTTTCTTCCAAGTCCTTCTATGTATGTATCTAATGTGGTGTCAAGGTTTATGCCGAGTTCAGCGGTAGGGTGAACTTGCGTAAAAAGTTTTATTTATCGTGACTAGAAATTCCAGGACGACACGGGGGTACTGTCCCTTATTGTCAGGGCACATACGTGGAGGTATTTGCGATCTCGGGCTTGTCCCTGCAGCTCAGTCCTGGTCACAAAGGAGGAGGTGTGATGATCTTGAGCTTCTCCCTGCAGTTCACCCTTGCCACGACAGAAGGCACTGGCGGTCTCAGGCTTCCCCAGGTGACTCAGCTTTGGGCTTGAAGAGGCAGCCCTGGCGGTCTCAGGCTTAACCTGGCAGCTCACTGTTTGCTCTGTGTGTGGGCACAGTCCCTGGTTGTGTGTGAACAGATAAGAGGCACTGCAGTCTCATGCTTGCCCCAGTCATTCGCACTTGGTGACTGCGGAGGCACTGACTGTCTAGGACTTCTTCCCAGCTGCTCAATCCTGATCACACGGTGGCTCCGGTTATCTTAGATTAGCCCAGTGGCTCAGTCTTCCTCAAACCTGCAAAAGGGAATGGAGCTAGCAGCAAGGCGCCCCAAATCCTTTCTCCTCCTTTCACCTTTCACCTGTCTCCTTCTTTCTCCCCTGATTTCTCACTGGAATGTCTGGGTTTTAACAGGCTTAAAGGTGAAGTGCTATTTAGACCCAGCTTTTATTACTGATGCAGAGAATTGGCCTTTCCTGGCCTGTCAGCCAGAGATAGGGATCAGAGGCGCTGTCACAAGAGACAATAGACAATAGACAATAAGTGCAGGAGTAGGCCATTCGGCCCTTCGAGCCATTCGGCCCTTCGAGCCATTCAATGTGATTATGGATGATCATCCCCAATCAGTACCCCGTTCCTGCCTTCTACCCAAATCCCCTGACTCCGCTATTTTTAAGAGCCCTATCTAGCTCTGTCTTGAAAGCATCTCGAGAACCTGCCTCCACCGCCCTCTGAGGCAGAGAATTCCACAGACTCACCACTCTCTGTGAGAAAAAGTGTTTCCGCGTCTCCATTCTAAATGGCTTACTCCTTATTCTTAAACTGTGGACCCTGGTTCTGGATTCCCCCAACATCGGGAACATGTTTCCTGCCTCTAGCGTGTCCAAACCCGTAACAATCTTATATGTTTCAATGAGATACCCTCTCATCCTTCTAAACTCCAGAGTGTACAAGCCCAGCTGCTCCATTATCTCAGCATATGACAGTCCCGCCATCACGAGAATTAAACCTTGTAAATCTACACCTACACATAGCAAGAATGTCCTTCCTCAAATTAGGAGACCAAAACTGCACACAATACTCCAGGTGTGGTCTCACTAGGGCTTTGTACAGCTGCAAAAGGACCTCTTTGCTCCTATATTCAATTCCTCTTGTTATAAAGGCCAACATGCCATTCACTTTCTTCACTGCCTGCTGTACCTGCATGCTTACTTTCATAGACTGATGAACATGGACCCCCAGATCCCGTTGTACTTCCCCTTTTCCCAACTTGACGCCACTTAGATAGTAATCTGCCTTCCTGTTTGTTCTACCAAAGTGGATAACCTCACATTTATCTGCATTAAACGTCATCTCCCATGCATCTGCCCACTCCCCCAACCTGTCCAAGTCACCCTGCATTCTCATAGCAACCTCCTCACAGTTCACACTGCCACCCAGCTTTGTGTCATCTGCAAATTTGCTAATGTTACTTTGAATCCCTTCATGCAAATCATTGATGTATATTGTAAATAGCTACGGTGCCCGCACCGAGCCTTGCGGTACCCTACTAGTCACTGCCTGCCATTCTGAAAGGGACCCGTTAATCCCTACTCTTTGTTTCCTGTCTGCCAACCACTTCTCTATCCATGTCAGCACTCTTCCCCCAATACCATGTGCCCTAATTTTGCCCACTAATCTCCCATGTGGGACCTTATCAAATGCAATCTGTGCGTACGTGTGTTTCTGTAGTTTTGTGGTATCCAGAGGCTTATGACAGAATTCACATAATTTGACCGGTTCCTAAAACACTGATTGACGTAATAATCTGTTTTCTTTTAGTTTGAAGAAGATACACTGGATATCTGTCTGTCTTTAAACTATTAGACAACAGCCTTAAGCATCTGAAGAATCCAGCAAAGGATTACATGCGTAGATTTCATCCTGTTTATATTTGCAGGACTATGGTAAGAACAAGAATGTTAAAAGTTTGTCAATTTGTTGGTTGGTTATGTTTTAATTATGATTTGTCAACATATTATTTTTGTTTCCCTCTATGGCAAGAATGTCTTTCCTCAGATAAGGAGACCAAACCTGTACGCAATACTCCAGGTGTGGTATCACCATGGCCCTGTACAACTGCAGTAGAACCTCCCTGCTCCTATACTCAACTCCTTTTGCTATGAATGCTAACATACCATTCGCTTTCTTCACTGCCTGCTGCACCTGCATGCCTACTTTCAATGACTGGTGTACAATGACACCCAGGTCTCGTTGCATCACCCCTTTTCCTAATCGGCCACCATTCAGATAATAGGCTACTTTCCTGTTTTTGCCACCAATGTGGATAACCTCTCATTTATGGGGATGAGTCAGAGTATAGAACAGAGATCGAGCAACGGTCCATATGGTGCCAACACAATAACCTGACCCTCAACACCAGCAAAACCAAGGAACTGATTGTGGACTTTGGAAAGCCTTCTGAAAGTCCAGATATAACACATCCACTGGTTCTCCCTTATCCACTCTACTAGTTACATCCTCGAAAAAATCTATAAGATTCGTCAGACATGATTTACCTTCGTAAGTCCATGCTGACTTTGTCCAATGATTTCACCACTTTCCAAATGTGCTGCAATCCCATCTTTAATAACTGACTCTAGCATTTTCCCCACTACCGATGTTAGACTAACTGGTCTGTAATTCCCGTTTTCTCTCTCCCTCCCTTTTTAAAAAGTGGGGTTACATTAGTTACCATCCAATCCTCAGGAACTACTCCAGAATCTAAAGAGTTTTGAAAAATTATCACTAATGCATCCACTATTTCTGGGGCTACTTCCTTAACTACTCTGGGATGCAGCCTATCTGGCCCTTGGAATTTATCGGCCTTTAATCCATTCAATTTACCTAACACCACTTCCCGACTAACCTGGATTTCACTCAGTTCCTCCATCTCATTTGACCCCCGGTCCCCTGCTATTTCCGGCAGATTATTTATGTCTTCCTTAGTGAAGACAGAACCAAAGCAGTTCAATTGGTCTGCCATGTCCTAGTTCTCCATGATCAATTCACCTGTTTCTGACTGCAAGGGACCTACTTTTGTTTTAAGTAATTTTTTTCTCTTCACATAAATGCTTTTGCAGTCAGTTTTTATGTTCCCTGTCAGTTTTCTTTCATAATCTATTTTCCCTTTCCTAATTAAGCCATTTGTCCTCCTCTGCTGGACTCTGAATTTCTCCGAGTCCTCTGTTATGCTGCTTTTTCTGGCTAATTTGCATGCATCATCTTTTGTTTTTATACTATCCCTGATTTCCCTTGTTATCCACGGATGCACTACCTTCCCTGATTTATTCTTTTGCCAAACTGGGATGAAGAATTGTTGTAGTTCATCCATGCGGTCTTTATATGCCTTCTATTGCATTTCCACCGTCAACCCTTTAAGAATCAATTGCCAGTCTATCTTGGCCAATTCACATCTCATACCCTCAAAGTTACCTTTCTTTAAGTTCACAACCGTTGTTTCAGAATTAACAATGTCACTCTCCATCCTAATGAAGAACTCAGCCATATTATGGTCACTCTTGCCCAAGGGGCCACACACAACAAGACTGCTAACTAACCCTTCCTCATTACTCAATACCCAGTCTAGAATAGCCTGCTCTCTCGTTGGTTCCTCTACATGTTGGTTTAGAAAACCGCATACATTCCAAGAAATCCTCTTCATCAGCACCCCTGCCAATTTGATTCACCCAATCTATATGTACATTGAAGTCACCCATTATAACTGTTTTACCTTTGTTGCACGCATTTCTAATTTCCTGTTTCATGCCATCCCCAACTCCACTACTACTGTTAGGAGGCCTGTACACAAGTCCCACTAGCGTTTTCTGCCCCTTAGTGTTTCGCAGCTCTACCCATATCGAATGGAGCAGCTGGGCTTGTACACTCTGGAGTTTAGAAGGATGAGAGGCGATCTCATTGAAACATATAAGATTGTTAAGGGCTTGGACACGCTAGAGGCAGGAAACATGTTCCCGATGTTGGGGGAGTCCAGACTGCTGTCTGCTCAAGTGCTGCCCAATGTAAGCTTGTGGAACAGCAGCTGATCTTCCCTTTAAACACATTGTAAGCCTTAGGATGCAACATTGGATGGAACAATTTGAGATAAGCACCTTTTCCTGTTTGATACATAGATACATAGAAAATAGGTGCAGGAGTAGGCCATTCGGCCCTTCGAGCCTGCACCGCCATTCAATATGATCATGGCTGATCATCCAACTCAGTATTCCGTACCTGCCTTCTCTCCATACCCCCTGATCCCTTTAGCCACAAGGGCCACATCTAACTCCCTCTTAAATATAGCCAATGGACTGGCCTCAACTACCCTCTGTGGCAGAGAGTTCCAGAGATTCACCACTCTCTGTGTGAAAATGTTTTTCCTCATCTCGGTCTTAAAGGATTTCCCCCTTATCCTTAAGCTGTGACCCCTTGTCCTGGACTTCCCCAACATCGGGAACAATCTTCCTGCATCTAGCCTGCCAACCCCATAAGAATTTTGTACGATTCTATAAGATCCCCTCTCAATCTCCTAAATTATAGCGAGTATAAGCCAAGTCTATCCAGTCTTTCTTCATATGAAAGTCCTGACATCCCAGGAATCAGTCTGGTGAACCTTCTCTGCACTCCCTCTATGGCTATAATGTCCTTCCTCAGATTTGGAGATCAAAACTGTACGCAATACTCCAGGTGTGGTCTCACCAAGACCCGCACGCACGCACAACAAGACTGCTAACTAACCCTTCCTCATTACTCAATACCCAGTGATGATGCACATTCATCCAGCTGAAGTTTGCTTCAGTGATGATGCACATTCATCCAGCTGTAACTTTAATTCATTTTCTCTTGAAGATAGACACATAATGCTGGAGTAACTCAGTGGGACAGGCAGCATCTCTGGAGAGAAGGGTGATGTTTCGGTTTGAGACCCTTCTTCAGACTGATGACCCAAACATCACCCATTCCTTCGCTCCAGAGATGCTGCCTGTCCTGCTGAGTTACTCCAGCATTTTGTGCCTATCCTCAATTTAAACCAGCATCTGCAGTTCCTTCCTACTCATTTCCCCTCATTAAACCAGCATCTGCTGACTGATCTGCTAGATGTTTCCAGCATTCTGTCTTGTCTCTGATCTTCAGTAATTACTTTGTTCTGATTGTCACGGTTCCAACATCTTTTGTTTGTTTTGGCTATCTGACTGCTAGTCAAGAAAAGACCATTCATGTGTGTATACACGATAAGAAGAAATTAATGTTTCTGGACAACCTTGTCTTTTTCTGCAACAT
Organism: Malacoraja senta; assembly: GCA_038087875.1. Lineage (NCBI taxonomy): Eukaryota > Metazoa > Chordata > Chondrichthyes > Rajiformes > Rajidae > Malacoraja > Malacoraja senta. The sequence continues at coordinate 57,608 of JAXLNO010004764.1, forward strand.
AGAATATATTTGTCATCTTAGTTTTCCAGTTCAATGTGCCGTACAGTGGCAGCCTCGCCAACAGTCTGTCTCATCCTTTCTTTCTTTGTTGTTTTTAGTATGTTGTTAAATGTATGTTTCAGTGTATCTTTAGCTTTGCATTACCTGGGGGGTGGGTGGTGGGGTTTGCGGGAACTTTCTAAAATCTCTTTCCTTGACGTATATGCAAATTGTTTCTGTACATTATCTCCGTCCGCACTGCGGCCTAACATTGAGGAACTGGCGGCCTCTTGCTGGGGATCGACTTTGGAAGCTGCAACTGCGCGAGCCTGTGGACTTAACATCTTGGAGTTCGCGGTCCCTTGGTTAGGGACCGCTTACGGGAGCTCCAACCACAGGAGCATCAACCGCTCCGACGTGGGAGCTTCGATCGCCGGCTGCGGGAGCTTCGATTACCCTGAATGCGGGTGGTTCGACTGCCCCGACCGTGGGGGAATAAGGAGGAAAGAAGATAAGAATTTATTGCCTTCCATCACAGTGAGGAATGTGGCGGAGCCGCTGTGGTAGTTGTTTATGTTAATTTTTATGAAGTTGTGTGTCTTGTTGCTTTTTTCTGGTATGACTGTATGGTAAATCAAATATCACTGTATCTTAAATGGTACACTTGTCAATAAAGGACCATTGAACCATCGAAAACAAAAACATGTGATAGAAACATAGAAACATAGAAAAATAGGTGCAGGAGTAGGCCATTCGGCCCTTCGAGCCTGCACCGCCATTCAATATGATCATGGCTGATCATCCAACTCAGTATCCCGTACCTGCCCTCTCCATACCCCCCGATCCCTTTAGCCACAAGGGCCACATCTAACTCCCTCTTAAATATAGCCAATGAACTGGCTTCAACTACCTTCTGTGGCAGAGAGTTCCACAGATTCACCACTCTCTGTGTGAAAAAGAAAATTCCCATCTCGGTCCTAAAGGATTTCCCCTCTATCCTTAAGCTGTGACCCCTTGTCCTGGACTTCCCCAACATCGGGAACAATCTTCCTGCATCTAACATGTCCAACCCCTTGAGAATTTTGTAAGTTTCTATAAGATCCCCCCTCAATCTCCTAAATTCTAGCGAGTACAAGCCGAGTCTATCCAGTCTTTCTTCATATGAAAGTCCTGACATCCCAGGAATCAGTCTGGTGAACATTCTCTGCACTCCCTCTATGGCAATAATGTCTTTCCTCAGATTTGGAGACCAAAACTGTACGCAATACGCTAGCTGTGGTCTCACCAAGACCCTGTACAACTGCAGTAGAACCTCTCTGCTCCTATACTCAAATCCCTTTGCTATGAATGCTAACATACCATTCGCTTTCTTCACTGCCTGCTGCACCTGCATGCCTACTTTCAATGACTGGTGTACCATGACACCCAGGTCTCGTTGCATCTCCCCTTTTCCTAATCGTCCACCATTTAGAAAATAGTCTGCTTTCCTGTTTTTGCCACCAAAGTGGATAACCTCACATTTATCCACATTATACTGCATCTGCCATGCATTTGCCCACTCCCCCAGCCTATCCAAGTCACCTTGCAGCCTCCTAGCATCCTCCTCACAGCTAACACTGCCCCCCAGCTTAGTGTCATCCGCAAACTTTGAGATGTTGCATTCAATTCCCTCGTCCAAATCATTAATATATATTGTAAATAGCTGGGGTCCCAGCACTGAGCCTTGCGGTACCCCACTAGTCACTGCCTGCCATTCTGAAAAGGACCCGTTTACTCCTATTCTTTGCTTCCTGTTTGCCAGCCAGTTCTCTATCCACATCAATACCGAACCCCCAATACCGTGTGCTTTAAGTTTGTATACTAATCTCTTATGTGGGACCTTGTCGCAAGCCTTCTGAAAGTCCAGATATAACACATCCACTGGTTCTCCCCTCTGCACTCTACTAGTTACATCCTCGAAAAATTCTATAAGATTCGTCAGACATTATTTACCTTTCGTAAATCCATGCTGACTTTGTCCAATGATTTCACCACTTTTCAAATGTGCTGCTATCCCATCTTTAATAACTGACTCTAGCAGTTTCCCCACTACCGATGTTAGACTAACTGGTCTGTAATTCCCCGTTTTCTCTCTCCCTCCCTTTTTAAAAAGTGGGGTTACATTAGCTACCCTCCAATCCTCAGGAACTACTCCAGAATTTAAAGTGTTTTGAAAAAGTATCACTAATGCATCCACTATTTCTGGAGCTACTTCCTTAAGTAGTCTGGGATGCAGCCTATCTGGCCCTTGGAATTTATCGGCCTTTAATACATTCAATTTACCTAACCCCACTTCCCGATGCAGCGATGCAGTGCAATGTTGGGCAGGGCAGCAATCTTCCATGTACCACCCAAGGGAAAGACTCACATTATGTGTGATTTTACATAGAAACATAGAAACATAGAAAATATGTGCAGGAGGAGGCCATTCGGCCCTTCGAGCCAGCACCACCATTCATTGTGATCATGGCTGATCGTCCCCAATCAATAACCCGTGCCTGCCTTCTCCCCATATCCCTTGATTCCACTAGCCCCTAGAGCTCTATCTAACTATCTCTTAAATCCATCCAGTGACAGCCTCCACTGCCCTCTGTGGCAGGGAATTCCACAAATTCACAACTCTCTGGGTGAAACAGCTTTTTCTCACCTCAGTCTCAAATGGCTTCCCCTTTGTTCTAAGGCTGTGGCCCCTGGTTCTGGACTCGCCCAACATTAGGAACATTTTTCCGGCATCTAGCTTGTCCAGTCCTTTTATAATTGTATATGTTTCTATAAGATCCCCCCTCACCCTTCTAAACTCCAGTGAATACAAGCCCAGTCTATTCAATCTTTCCTCATATGACAGTCCCGCCATCCCAGAGATCAATCTCGTGAACCTACGCTGCACTGCCTCAATCACAAGGATGTCATTCCTCAAATTAGGAGACCAAAACTGGACACAATACTCCAGATGTGGTCTCACCAGAGCCCTATACAACTGCAGAAGGACCTCTTTACTCCTATACTGAAATCCTCTTGTTATGAAGTCCCTTGTCATCGAAGTCCCTCACCCTGAGCACAGGATCCCCCCAGGGTTGCGTCCTCAGCCCCCTACTGTACTCCCTGTACACACGTGACTGTGTGGCTATGTTCAGCTCCAACTCAATAATCAAGTTTGCTGATGACACTGTGGTGGTGGGCCTGATCTCAGACGACGATGAGAAGGCCTACTGGGAGGTGGTGGCTGATCTGGCACTCTGGTGTCAGGACAACAGCCTCCTCATGAACATCAAACGAACTAAGGAGCTGATCGTGGACTTTAGGAGGGCACATCATCCGAGGACGTACACACCATTGAGGATAAATGGGGATACTGTGGATAGGGTGAGCTGTTTTAAATACCTGGGAGTCCACATCTCTGAGGATCCGACATGGACATCACACGCTGCAGCACTGGTGAGTAAGGCAAGGCAGCGCCTTTACCACTTCAGGCAATTGAGGAAATTCAGAGTGTCTCTGAGGATCCTCCAGTGCTTCTACTCAGTGGCTGTGGAAAGCATCTTGTCCGGAAATATTACAATCTTGTTTGGGAATTGCTATGCCCAGGACAAAAGGCTCTGCAGAGAGTAGTGCGTCGTCCGAACGTACTATGGGAACTTCACTCGCCCCTCTGCAGGAACTATACATCAGGAGGTGCAACGCCAGAGCCAATAAGATCATGGGAGACCCCTTCCACACCTGCAACGACTGTTCCAGCTGTTACAGTCAGGCAAACGCCTCCGTTGCCATGCTGTGAGAACGGAGAATTTGAGAAGGAGTTTCTTCCCAGAGGCCATTAGGACTGTAAACTCCTATCTCACCAGGGACTAACTTTACTGAACCACTCTACTGGGGTTTTTTTAATTGCTGTTTTTTTTCCCTTTTTTCCTTCCGCCCACAATATTTAATATGTAAAAGAATATGATTCTGTTCCATTTTGTTTGTAGTTTGTTTGGTTTGTTTGTTTGTTTTTTTGCACATAGTCCGCGAGCATTGCCACTTTTCCTTTCACTGCACATCTCGTATGTGTATGTGACGAATAAACTTGACTTGACTTGACTTGACTTGAAGGCCAACTTTCCATTAGCCATCTGCCCACTCACTCAACCTGTCCAGGTCACCATGCAACCTCCTAACATCCTCTACACAGTTCATACTGCCACCCAGCTTTGTGTCATCTGCAAACTTGCTAAGCAAACTTGCTAGTGTTGCTCCTAATTCCCTCTTCCAAATCATTAATATATATGGTAAACAGTTGCGGCCCCAACACCGAGCCTTGCGGCACTCCACTCGCCACTGCCTGCCATTCTGAAAAGGACCCGTTCACTCCTACTCTTTGCTTCCTGTCTGCCAACCAATTTTCTATCCATGTCAACACCCTACCCCCAATACCATGTGCTCTAATTTTAGTCACCAGTCTCCCGTGCGGGGCCTTATCAAATGCTTTCTGAAAGTCTAGATACACTACATCCACTGGCACCCCTTCATCCATTTTACTTGTCACATCCTCAAACAATTCCAGAAGATTAGTCAAGCATGATCTCCTTTTCATAAATCCATGTTGACTTGGACTAATCCTTTTACAGCTATCCAAATGCCCCATTATACAGCCACCTCGCTGAGGACCCTGGGATGCAGTCCCTCAGGCCCAGGGGATTTATAATCCTTCAGTCCCATTAGCCTACCCTATACTTTTTCTCACTTAATGAAAATTTCTTTCATTTCCTCGACCCCCTTAGTTCCTCTGTCCTCCAGTACATCTGGGAGATTGTTTGTGTCTTCCTTTGTGAAGACGGATCCGAAGTACCTGTTCAATTCTTCTGCCATTCCCTTGTTCCCCATAATAATTTCACCTGTGTCTGCCTTCAAGGGACCCACATTTGACTTTGCTACTCTTTTTCCCTTAACATATCTAAAGAAGCTTTTACTGTCCTTTACATTCCTGGCCAGCTTCCCTTCGTACTTCATCTTTTCATCAACATCATTAGGGTGATTTGCAAAGTTGCTGTAAAGCCATTAAAAAAACATGAAACAATTTCTTGGCTGAGATATTCTGTTCTTTTCACATTGATTAAATGTTAGAGAATGTTGGTTAGGATGCCAGAAAGGTTTTCCTGCAGCTTGTAGAATGGCGCATATATTAAGGGCATGTGGGATGCATGGTTTAAGAATTAAGTCAAAAGAAAGTGGTTTTTGACAGCGTGGTACTCCATTAGTTCGGCACGGAATTGGCAGCCTAGATTATTTGCACAAGTGTAGATCATGTTTTAGCAGCAAGAAGCCCATTACTGAGCCAAGGCAAACATTATTCAAAGCTATGCATATTTGTACTAGCTGTTGGGTGAATTATATAATTACAGTTCAAGATGTGTGCTAATCTGAGAGTCGATCAATAAACCAAGCACTTCTCCACCTCTGCCTACCTTCCTAGTAAGTTCCAATCTATGAACTCACTGCAACCCTATGCCACGTGAATGGTGTAGGAGTATTCGCTCAAACCAATTACATCAGTTTACAGAGTGTTCATGCTAATCATAGCGCCTGTGGGAATTCAAACAAACTGACCCAGGGCACAAATCAGGATCGCTCCTGCACATATCAGCACACAGAAAGCGTTCTTAATTGGAATAAAAACAACTCACCCACTAGCACAGCGGTGGAGTTGCTGACTTAAAGAGTCCCGGGTTCGATCCTGACCACGGGTGCTGTCTGTACGGAGCTTTACGTTTTCCCTGTGACGGTGTGGGTTTTCTCCGCGTGCTCCAGTTTACTCCCACACTTCAAAGACGTGTGGGTTTCTATGTTAATTGTGCTTTGGAAAAAATAGTAAATTTTACCTGGTGTGTAGGATAGTGTTAATGTACGGGGTGATCGCTGGTTGGCACGGACTTGTTTCCATGCTGTTTCTCTAAAAGTCCAAAGATTGGTCACCTTCAATGTGTACCTACATCATCTCTGAATGCCACAAGAGTGGTGAAGGCATGAATTTCTATGGTCAG
>JAXLNO010004765.1:0-45973 GCA_038087875.1 Malacoraja senta
GATTTCCCCCTTATCCTTAAGCTGTGACCCCTTGTCCTGGACTTCCCCAACATCGGGAGCAATCTTCCTGCATCTAGCCTGTCCAACCCCTTAAGAATTTTGTACGTTTCTATAAGATCCCCTCTCAATCTCCTAAATTCTAGAGAGTATAAACCAAGTCTATCCAGTCTTTCTTCATAAGACAGTCCTGACATCCCAGTGCTCAGTCTGGTGAACCTTCTCTGCACTCCCTCTATGGCAATAATGTCCTTCCTCAGATTTGGAGACCAAAACTGTACGCAATACTCCAGATGTGGTCTCACCAAGACCCTGTACAACTGCAGTAGAACCTCCCTGCTCCTATACTCAAATCCTTTTGCTATGAAAGCTAACATACCATTCGCTTTCTTCACTGCCTGCTGCACCTGCATGCCTACTTTCAATGACTGGTGTACCATGACACCCAGGTCTCGCTGCATCTCCCCTTTTCCTAGTCGGCCACCATTTAGATAATAGTCTGCTTTCCTGTTTTTGCCACCAAAATGGATAACCTCACATTTATCCACATTATACTGCATCTGCCAAACATTTGCCCACTCACCCAGCCTATCCAAGTCACCTTGCAGTCTCCTAGCATCCTCCTCACAGCTAACACTGCCCCCCAGCTTAGTGTCATCCGCAAACTTGGAGATATTGCCTTCAATTCCCTCATCCAGAACATTAATATATATTGTAAATAGCTGCGGTCCCAGCACTGAGCCTTGCGGTACCCCACTAGTCACTGCCTGCCATTGTGAAAAGGACCCGTTTACTCCTACTCTTTGCTTCCTGTTTCCCAGCCAGTTCTCTATCCACATCAATACTGAACCCCCAATGCCATGTGCTTTAAGTTTGTATACTAATCTCTTATGTGGGACCTTGTCGAAAGCCTTCTGGAAGTCCAGATACACCACATCCACTGGTTCTCCCCTATCCACGCTACTAGTTACATCCTCGAAAAATTCTATAAGATTCGTCAGACATGATTTACCTTTCGTAAATCCATGCTGACTTTGTCCAATGATTTCACCACTTTCCAAATGTGCTGCTATCCCATCTTTCATAACTGACTCCAACAGTTTCCCCACTACCGATGTTAGACTAACTGGTGTGTAATTCCCCGTTTTCTCTCTCCCTCCCTTCTTAAAAAGTGGGGTTACGTTTGCTACCCGCCAATCCTCAGGAACTACTCCAGAATCTAAAGAGTTTTGAAAGATTATTACTAATGCATCCATTATTTCTGGAGCTACTTCCTTAAGTACTCTGGGATGCAGCCTATCTGGCCCTGGGGATTTATCGGCCTTTAATCCATTCAATTTACCCAAAACCACTTCCCGACTAACCTGGATTTCACTCAATTCCTCCAACTCCTTTGACCCGCGGTCCCCTGCTATTTCCGGCAGATTATTTATGTCTTCCTTAGTGAAGACGGAACCAAAGTAGTTATTCAATTGGTCCGCCATATCCTTGTTCCCCATGATTAACTCACCTGTTTCTGACTGCAAGGGACCTACATTTGTTTTAACTAATCTCTTTCTTTTTACATATCTATAAAAACTTTTGCAGTCAGTTTTTATGTTCCCTGCCAGTTTTCTTTCATAATCTATTTTTCCTTTCCTAATTAAGCCCTTTGTCCTCCTCTGCTGGTCTCTGAATTTCACCCAGTCCTCCGGTATGCTGCTTTTTCTGGCTAATTTGTACGCATCGTCCTTCGCTTTGATACCATCCCTGATTTCCCTTGTTATCCACGGATGCACTACCTTCCCTGATTTATTCTTTTGCGAAACTGTCGCCGGCATTGCCGGCAATGTGGCGACCTTGCCGGACTTGTGGCGACATTGCCGGATTCATGACGACCTTGCCGGAAATGTGGTGACCCTGCCGGATTTGTGGCGACGATGCCGGATTTATGGCGACCTTGCCGGAATGTTGCGACTTTGCTGGATTTGTGGCGAACTTGCCGAATTAATGGCTACCTTGATTGAAATGTGGCGACCATGCCGGATTTGTCGCCACCTTGCCGGATTTGTGGCGACCTTGCCGGATTTATGGCGACCTTGCCGGATTTATGGCGACCTTGCCGGAAATATGGCGACTTGCCGGATTTGTCGCCACCTTGCCGGACTTGTGGCGACCTTGCCGGATTTATGGCGACCTTGCCGGAAATATGGCGACCTTGCTGTATTTGTGGCGACCTTGCCGGAAATATGGCGACCTTGCAGGAAATGTGGCGACCTTGCCGGATTTGTGGCGACCTTGCCGGATTTATGGCGTCCTTGCCGGAAATGTGGCGACCTTGCCGGAAATATGGCGACCTTGCCGGAAATGTGGCGACCTTGCCGGATTTCTGGCGACCTTGCCGGATTTATGGCGTCCTTGCCGGAAATGTGGCGACCTTGCCGGATTTGTGGCGACTTTGCCGGATTTATGGCGACCTTGCCTGAAATGTGGCGTTGACGGATTTATGGCGACCTTGTCGGATATGTGACGACCTTGCCGGATTTATGGCGACGTTCCCGGAAATGCGGCGACCTTGCCTGAAATGTGGCGACCTTGACGGATTTGTGGCGACCTTGCCGGATTTATGGCGACCTTGCCGGGGATGTGGCGACCTTGCCGTATTTGGGGCGACTTTGCAGGATTTATGGCGACCTTGCCGCAAATGTGGTGATCTTGCCGGATTTGCGGCGACCTTGCCGGATTTATGGCGACCTTGTGAGATTTGTGGCGACCTTGCCGGATTTATGGCAACCTTGCCGGCAATGTGGCGACCTAGCCGGACTTGTGGCGACCTTGCCTGATTCATGACGACCTTGGCGGAAATATGGCGACCTTGCCGGATTAGTGGCGACCTTGCCGGATTTATGGCGACCGTCCCGGAACTATGGCGACCTTGCCGGATTTGTGGCAACCTTGCCGGATTTATGGCGATTGTGCCGGAAATATGGCGACCTTGCCGGAAATATGGCGACCGTGACGGAAATATGGCGATCTTGTCGGATTTGTGGCGACCTTGCCGGATTTATGGCGTCCTTGCCGGAAATGTGGCGACCTTGCCGGAAATATGGCGACCTTGCCGGAAATGTGGCGACCTTGCCGGATTTCTGGCGACCATGCCGGATTTATGGCGTCCTTGCCGGAAATGTGGCGACCTTGCCGGATTTGTGGCGACTTTGCCGGATTTATGTCGACCTTGCCTGAAATGTGGCGTTGACGGATTTATGGCGACCTTGTCGGATATGTGACGACCTTGCCGGATTTATGGCGACGTTCCCGGAAATGCGGCGACCTTGCCTGAAATGTGGCGACCTTGACGGATTTGTGGCGACCTTGCCGGATTTATGGCGACCTTGCCGGGGATGTGGCGACCTTGCCGTATTTGGGGCGACCTTGCAGGATTTATGGCGACCTTGCCGCAAATGTGGTGATCTTGCCGGATTTGCGGCGACCTTGCCGGATTTATGGCGACCTTGTGAGATTTGTGGCGACCTTGCCGGATTTATGGCGACCTTGCCGGCAATGTGGCGACCTAGCCGGACTTGTGGCGACCTTGCCTGATTCATGGCGACCTTGGCGGAAATATGGCGACCTTGCCGGATTAGTGGCGACCTTGCCGGATTTATGGCGACCGTGCCGGAACTATGGCGACCTTGCCGGATTTGTGGCGACCTTGCCGGATTTATGGCGATTGTGCCGGAAATATGGCGACCTTGCCGGATTTATGGCGACCTTGCCGGAAATATGGCGACCGTGACGGAAATATGGCGATCTTGTAGGATTTGTGGCGAACTTGCCGGATTTGTGGCGACTTTGCCGGATTTATGGCGACCGTGCCAGATTTGTGGCGACCTTGCCGGATTTGTGGCGACCTTGCCGGATTTATGGCGACATTGCCGAATTTATGGCGACCTTGCCTGAAATATGTCGACCTTGCCGCATTTGTGGCGACCTTGCCGGATTTATGGCGACCGTGCCGGAAATATGGCGACCTTGCCGCATTTGTGGCGACATTGCCGGATTTATGGCGACCTTGCCGGAAATATGGCGACCTTGCCGGGAATGTGGCGACTTTGCCGGATTTGTGCCGACCTTGCCGGATATATGGCGACCTTGTCGGAAATGTGGCGACTTTGCCGGATTTGTGGCGACCTTGCCGGATTTATGGCGTCCTTGCCGGTAATGTGGCGACCTTGCCGGATTCATGGCGACCTTGCCGGAAATATGGCGACCGTGACGGAAATATGGCGATCTTGTCGGATTTGTGGCGAACTTGCCGGATTTGTGGCGACTTTGCCGGATTTATGGCGACCGTGCCAGATTTGTGGCGACCTTGCCGGATTTGTGGCGACCTTGCCGGATTTATGGCGACATTGCCGAATTTATGGCGACCTTGCCGGAAATATGTCGACCTTGCCGCATTTGTGGCGACCTTGCCGGATTTGTGCCGACCTTGCCGGATATATGGCGACCTTGTCGGAAATGTGGCGACTTTGCCGGATTTGTGGCGACCTTGCCGGATTTATGGAGTCCTTGCCGGTAATGTGGCGACCTTGCCGGATTTATGGCGACCTTGCCGGAAATATGGCGACCGTGACGGAAATATGGCGATCTTGTCGGATTTGTGGCGAACTTGCCGGATTTGTGGCGACTTTGCCGGATTTATGGCGACCGTGCCAGATTTGTGGCGACCTTGCCGGATTTGTGGCGACCTTGCCGGATTTATGGCGACATTGCCGAATTTATGGCGACCTTGCCGGAAATATGTCGACCTTGCCGCATTTGTGGCGACCTTGCCGGATTTATGGCGACCGTGCCGGAAATATGGCGACCTTGCCGCATTTGTGGCGACATTGCCGGATTTATGGCGACCCTGCCGGAAATATGGCGACCTTGCCGGGAATGTGGCGACCTTGCCGGATTTGTGCCGACCTTGCCGGATATATGGCGACCTTGTCGGAAATGTGGCGACTTTGCCGGATTTGTGGCGACCTTGCCGGATTTATGGCGTCCTTGCCGGTAATGTGGCGACCTTGCCGGATTTATGGCGACCTTGTCGGATTTGTGACGACCTTGCCGGATTTATGGCGACGTTGCCGGAAATGCGGCGACCTTGCCTGAAATGTGGCGACCTTGACGGATTTGTGGCGACCTTGCCGGATTTATGGCAACCTTGCCGGGGATGTGGCGACCTTGCCGTATTTGTGGCGACCTTGCAGGGTTTATGGCGACCTTGCCGCAAATGTGGTGACCTTGCCGGATTTGTGGCGACCTTGCCGGATATATGGCGATCTTGTGGGGTTTGTGGCGACCTTGCCGGATTTATGGCGACCTTGCCGGCAATGTGGCGACCTAGCCGGACTTGTGGCGACATTGCCGAATTCATGACGACCTTGCCGGAAATGTGGTGACCCTGCCGGATTTGTGGCGACGATGCCGGATTTATGGCGACCTTGCCGGAATGTTGGGACCTTGCTGGATTTATGGCGATCTTGCCGGCAATGTGGCGACCTAGCCGGACTTGTGGCGACCTTGCCGGATTCATGGCGACCTTGCCGGAAATGTGGTGACCTTGCCGGATTTATGGCGATGATGCCGGATTTATGGCGACCTTGCCGGAATGTTGCGACCTTGCTGGACTTGTGGCGACCTTGCCGAATTTATGGCTACCTTGATTGAAATGTGGCGACCTTGCCGGATTTGTCGCCACCTTGCCGGACTTGTGGCGACCTTGCCGGATTTATGGCGACCTTGCCGGAAATATGGCGACCTTGCCGGATTAGTGGCGACCTTGCCGGATTTATGGCGACCGTGCCGGAAATATGGCGACCTTGCCGGATTTGTGGCGACCTTGCCGGATTATGGCGATTGTGCCGGAAATATGGCGACCTTGCCGGATTTATGGCGACCTTGCCGGAAATATGGCGACCGTGACGGAAATATGGCGATCTTGTCGGATTTGTGGCGAACTTGCCGGATTTGTGGCGACTTTGCCGGATTTATGGCGACCGTGCCGGATTTGTGGCGACCTTGTCGGATTTGTGGCGACCTTGCCGGATTTATGGCGTCCTTGCCGGTAATGTGGCGACCTTGCCGGATTTATGGCGACCTTGTCGGATTTGTGACGACCTTGCCGGATTTATGGCGACGTTGCCGGAAATGCGGTGACCTTGCCTGAAATGTGGCGACCTTGACGGATTTGTGGCGACCTTGCCGGATTTATGGCGACCTTGCCGGGGATGTGGCGAACTTGCCGTATTTGTGGCGACCTTGCAGGATTTATGGCGACCTTGCCGCAAATGTGGTGACCTTGCCGGATTTGTGGCGACCTTGCCGGATATATGGCGATCTTTTGGGGTTTGTGGCGACCTTGCCGGATTTATTGCGACCTTGCCGGCAATGTGGCGACCTAGCCGGACTTGTGGCGACATTGCCGGATTCATGACGACCTTGCCGGAAATGTGGTGACCCTGCCGGATTTGTGGCGACGATGCCGGATTTATGGCGACCTTGCCGGAATGTTGCGACCTTGCTGGATTTGTGGCGACCTTGCCGGCAATGTGGCGACCTAGCCGGACTTGTGGCGACCTTGCCGGATTCATGGCGACCTTGCCGGAAATGTGGTGACCTTGCCGGATTTATGTCGATGATGCCGGATTTATGGCGACCTTGCCGGAATGTTGCGACCTTGCTGGATTTGTGGCGACCTTGCCGAATTTATGGCTACCTTGATTGAAATGTGGCGACCTTGCCGGATTTGTCGCCACCTTGCCGGACTTGTGGCGACCTTGCCGGATTTATGGCGACTTTGCCGGAAATATGGCGACCTTGCCGGATTAGTGGCGACCTTGCCGGATTTATGGCGACCGTGCCGGAAATATGGCAACCTTGCCGGATTTGTGGCGACATTGCCGGATTTATGGCGATTGTGCCGGAAATATGGCGACCTTGCCGGATTTATGGCGACCTTGCCGGAAATATGGCGACCGTGACGGAAATATGGCGATCTTGTCGGATTTGTGGCGAACTTGCCGGATTTGTGGCGACTTTGCCGGATTTATGGCGACCGTGCCGGATTTGTGGCGACCTTGCCGGATTTGTGGCGACCTTGCCGGATTTATGGCGACATTGCAGAATTTATGGCGACCTTGCCGGAAATATGTCGACCTTGCCGCATTTCTGGCGACCTTGCCGGATTTATGGCGACCTTGCCGGAAATATGGCGACCTTGCCGCATTTGTGGCGACATTGCCGGATTTATGGCGACCTTGCCGGAAATATGGCGACCTTGCCGGGAATGTGGCGACCTTGCCGGATTTGTGCCGACCTTGCCGGAAATATGGCGACCTTGCCGGAAATGTGGCGACCTTGCCGGATTTGTGGCGACCTTGCCGGATTTATGGCGACCTTGCCGGAATGTTGCGACCTTGCTGGATTTGTGGCGAACTTGCCGAATTTATGGCTACCTTGATTGAAATGTGGCGACCATGCCGGATTTGTCGCCACCTTGCCGGATTTGTGGCGACCTTGCCGGATTTATGGCGACCTTGCCGGATTTATGGCGACCTTGCCGGAAATATGGCGACCTTGCCGGATTTGTGGCGACCTTGCCGGAAATATGGCGACCTTGCCGGAAATGTGGCGACCTTGCCGGATTGTGGCGACCTTGCCGGATTTATGGCGTCGTTGCCGGAAATGTGGCGACCTTGCCGGATTTATGGCGACCTTGTCGGATTTGTGACGACCTTGCCGGATTTATGGCGACGTTGCCGGAAATGCGGCGACCTTGCCTGAAATGTGGCGACCTTGACGGATTTATGGCGACCTTGCCTGATTTATGGCGACCTTGCCGGGGATGTGGCGACCTTGCCGTATTTGTGGCGACCTTGCAGGATTTATGGCGACCTTGCCGCAAATGTGGTGACCTTGCCGGATTTGTCGCCACCTTGCCGGATTTGTGGCGACCTTGCCGGATTTATGGCGACCTTGCCGGATTTATGGCGACCTTGCCGGAAATATGGCGACCTTGCCGGATTTGTGGCGACCTTGCCGGAAATATGGCGACCTTGCCGGAAATGTGGCGACCTTGCCGGATTTGTGGCGACCTTGCCGGATTTATGGCGTCCTTGCCGGAAATGTGGCGACCTTGCCGGATTTATGGCGACATTGTCGGATTTGTGACGACCTTGCCGGATTTATGGCGACGTTGCCGGAAATGCGGCGACCTTGCCTGAAATGTGGCGACCTTGACGGATTTATGGCGACCTTGCCTGATTTATGGCGACCTTGCCGGCAATGTGGCGACCTAGCCGGACTTGTGGCGACATTGCCGGATTCATGACGACCTTGCCGGAAATGTGGTGACCCTGCCGGATTTGTGGCGACGATGCCGGATTTATGGCGACCTTGCCGGAATGTTGCGACTTTGCTGGATTTGTGGCGAACTTGCCGAATTTATGGCTACCTTGATTGAAATGTGGCGACCATGCCGGATTTGTCGCCACCTTGCCGGATTTGTGGCGACCTTGCCGGATTTATAGCGACCTTGCGGATTTATGGCGACCTTGTCGGATTTGTGACGACCTTGCCGGATTTATGGCGACGTTGCCGGAAATGCGGCGACCTTGCCTGAAATGTGGCGACCTTGACGGATTTGTGGCGACCTTGCCGGATTTATGGCGACCTTGCCGGGTATGTGGCGACCTTGCCGTATTTGTGGCTACCTTGCCGGATTTATGGCGACGTTGCCGCAAATGTGGCGACCTTGCCGGATTTGTGGCGACCTTGCCGGATGTATGGCGACCTTGTGGAATTTGTGGCGACCTTGCCGGACTTATGGCGACCTTGCCGGATTCATGGCGACCTTGCCGGAAATGTGGTGACCTTGCCGGATTTGTGGCGACGATGCCGGATTTCTGGCGACCTTACCCGAATGTTGCGACCTTGGCGGATATGTGGCGAACTTTCCGGATCGATAGCGACCTTCCCGGAAATGTGTCGACCTTGCCGGATTTGACGCGACCTTGCCGAATTTATGGCTACCTTGATTGAAATGTGGCGACCTTGCCGGATTTGACGCCACCTTACCGGATTTGTGGCGACCTTGCCGGATTGATGGTGACCTTGCCGGAAACATGGCGACCTTGCAGGATTTGTGGCGACCTTGCCGGAAATATGGCGACGTTGCCGCAAATGTGGCGACCTTGCCGGATTTGTGGCGACCTTGCCGGATGTATGGCGACCTTGTGGAATTTGTGGCGATCTTGCCGGATTTATGGCGACCTTGCAGGAAATGTGGCGACCTTGCCGGACTTATGGCGACCTTGCCGGATTCATGGCGACCTTGCCGGAAATGTGGTGACCTTGCCGGATTTGTGGCGACGATGCCGGATTTATGGCGACCTTACCCGCATGTTGCGACCTTGCCGGATATGTGGCGAACTTGCCGGATCGATAGCGACCTTCCCGGAAATGTGTCGACCTTGCCGGATTTGACGCGACCTTGCCGAATTTATGGCTACCTTGATTGAAATGTGGCGACCTTGCCGGATTTGACGCCACCTTGCCGGATTTGTGGCGAAACTTGCCGGATTGATGGTGACCTTGCCGGAAACATGGCGACCTTGCAGGATTTGTGGCGACCTTGCCGGAAATATGGCGACCTTGCCGGATTTGTGGCGACCTTGCCGGATTTATGGCGACCTTGCCGGAAATATGGCTACCTTGCCGGATTTTTGGCGTCCTTGCCGGAAATGTGGCGTCCTTGCCGGATTTATGGCGACCTTGTCGGATTTGTGACGACCTTGCCGGATTTATGGCGTCCTTGCCGGAAATGCGGCGACCTTGCCTGAAATGTGGCGACCTTGACGGATTTGTGGCGACCTTGCCGGATTTATGGCGACCTTGCTGGGATGTGGCGACCTTGCCGTATTTGTGGCGACATTGCCGGATTTATGGCGACCTTGCCGGAAATATGGCGACCTTGCCGGGAATGTGGCGACCTTGCCGGATTTGTGCCGACCTTGCCGGAAATATGGCGACCTTGCCGGAAATGTGGCGACCTTGCCGGATTTGTGGCGACCTTGCCGGATTTATGGCGACCTTGCCGGAATGTTGCGACCTTGCTGGATTTGTGGCGAACTTGCCGAATTTATGGCTACCTTGATTGAAATGTGGCGACCATGCCGGATTTGTCGCCACCTTGCCGGATTTGTGGCGACCTTGCCAGATTTATGGCGACCTTGCCGGATTTATGGCGACCTTGCCGGAAATATGGCGACCTTGCCGGATTTGTGGCGACCTTGCCGGAAATATGGCGACCTTGCCGGAAATGCGGCGACCTTGCCGGATTTGTGGCGACCTTACCGGATTTATGGCGTCCTTGCCGGAAATGTGGCGACCTTGCCGGATTTATGGCGACCTTGTCGGATTTGTGACGACCTTGTCGGATTTATGGCGACGTTGCCGGAAATGCGGCGACCTTGCCTGAAATGTGGCGACCTTGACGGATTTATGGCGACCTTGCCTGATTTATGGCGACCTTGCCGGGGATGTGGCGACCTTGCCGTATTTGTGGCGACCTTGCAGGATTTATGGCGACCTTGCCGCAAATGTGGTGACCTTGCCGGATTTGTCGCCACCTTGCCGGATTTGTGGCGACCTTGCCGGATTTATGGCGACCTTGCCGGATTTATGGCGACCTTGCCGGAAATATGGCGACCTTGCCGGATTTGTGGCGACCTTGCCGGAAATATGGCGACCTTGCCGGAAATGTGGCGACCTTGCCGGATTTGTGGCGACCTTGCCGGATTTATGGCGTCCTTGCCGGAAATGTGGCGACCTTGCCGGATTTATGGCGACCTTGTCGGATTTGTGACGACCTTGCCGGATTTGTGGCGACGTTGCCGGAAATGCGGCGACCTTGCCTGAAATGTGGCGACCTTGACGGATTTATGGCGACCTTGCCTGATTTATGGCGACCTTGCCGGGGATGTGGCGACCTTGCCGTATTTGTGGCGACCTTGCAGGATTTATGGCGACCTTGCCGCAAATGTGGTGACCTTGCCGGATTTGTGGCGACCTTGCCGCATTTATGGCGATCTTGTGGGGTTTGTGGCGACCTTGCCGGATTTATGTCGACCTTGCCGGCAATGTGGCGACCTAGCCGGACTTGTGGCTACCATTGCCGGATTCATGACGACCTTGCCGGAAATGTGGTGACCCTGCCGGATTTGTGGCGACGATGCCGGATTTATGGCGACCTTGCCGGAATGTTGCGACTTTGCTGGATTTGTGGCGAACTTGCCGAATTTATGGCTACCTTGATTGAAATGTGGCGACCATGCCGGATTTGTCGCCACCTTGCCGGATTTGTGGCGACCTTGCCGGATTTATAGCGACCTTGCGGATTTATGGCGACCTTGTCGGATTTGTGACGACCTTGCCGGATTTATGGCGACGTTGCCGGAAATGCGGCGACCTTGCCTGAAATGTGGCGACCTTGACGGATTTGTGGCGACCTTGCCGGATTTATGGCGACCTTGCCGGGGATGTGGCGACCTTGCCGTATTTGTGGCTACCTTGCCGGATTTATGGCGACGTTGCCGCAAATGTGGCGACCTTGCCGGATTTGTGGCGACCTTGCCGGATGTATGGCGACCTTGTGGAATTTGTGGCGACCTTGCGGACTTATGGCGACCTTGCCGGATTCATGGCGACCTTGCCGGAAATGTGGTGACCTTGCCGGATTTGTGGCGACGATGCCGGATTTATGGCGACCTTACCCGAATGTTGCGACCTTGGCGGATATCTGGCGAACTTTCCGGATCGATAGCGACCTTCCCGAAATGTGTCGACCTTGTCGGATTGACGCGACCTTGCCGAATTTATGGCTACCTTGATTGAAATGTGGCGACCTTGCCGGATTTGACGCCACCTTGCCGGATTTGTGGCGACCTTGCCGGATTGATGGTGACCTTGCCGGAAACATGGCGACCTTGCAGGATTTGTGGCGACCTTGCCGGAAATATGGCGACGTTGCCGCAAATGTGGCGACCTTGCCGGATTTGTGGCGACCTTGCCGGATGTATGGCGACCTTGTGGAATTTGTGGCGATCTTGCCGGATTTATGGCGACCTTGCAGGAAATATGGCGACCTTGCCGGAAATGTGGTGACCTTGCCGGATTTGGTGGCGACGATGCCGGATTTATGGCGACCTTACCCGCATGTTGCGACCTTGCCGGATATGTGGCGAACTTGCCGGATCGATAGCGACCTTCCCGGAAATGTGTCGACCTTGCCGGATTTGACGCGACATGGCCGAATTTATGGGCTACCTTGATTGAAATGTGGCGACCTTGCCGGATTTGACGCCACCTTGCCGGATTTGTGGCGAACTTGCCGGATTGATGGTGACCTTGCCGGAAACATGGCGACCTTGCAGGATTTGTGGCGACCTTGCCGGAAATATGGCGACCTTGCCGGATTTGTGGCGACCTTGCCGGATTTATGGCGACCTTGCCGGAAATATGGCTACCTTGCCGGATTTTTGGCGTCCTTGCCGGAAATGTGGCGTCCTTGCCGGATTTATGGCGACCTTGTCGGATTTGTGACGACCTTGCCGGATTTATGGCGTCCTTGCCGGAAATGCGGCGACCTTGCCTGAAATGTGGCGACCTTGACGGATTTGTGGCGACCTTGCCGGATTTATGGCGACCTTGCTGGGATGTGGCGACCTTGCCGTATTTGTGGCGACCTTGCCGGATTTATGGGGACGTTGCCGCAAATGTGGCGACCTTGCCGGATTTGTGGCGACCTTGCCGGATTTATGGCGACCTTGTGGAATTTGTGGCGATCTTGCCGGATTTATGGCGACCTTGCAGGAAATGTGGCGACCTTGCCGGACTTATGGCGACCTTGCCGGATTCATGGCGACCTTGCCGGAAATGTGGTGACCTTGCCGGATTTGTGGCGACGATGCCGGATTTATGGCGACCTTACCCGCATGTTGCGACCTTGCCGGATATGTGGCGAACTTGCCGGATCGATAGCGACCTTCCCGGAAATGTGTCGACCTTGCCGGATTTGACGCGACATGGCCGAATTTATGGCTACCTTGATTGAAATGTGGCGACCTTGCCGGATTTGACGCCACCTTGCCGGATTTGTGGCGAACTTGCCGGATTGATGGTGACCTTGCCGGAAACATGGCGACCTTGCAGGATTTGTGGCGACCTTGCCGGAAATATGGCGACCTTGCCGGATTTATGGCGACCTTGCCGGATTTATGGCGACCTTGCCGGAAATATGGCTACCTTGCCGGATTTTTGGCGTCCTTGCCGGAAATGTGGCGACCTTGCCTGAAATGTGGCGACCTTGACGGATTTGTGGCGACCTTGCCGGATTTATGGCGACCTTGCTGGGATGTGGCGACCTTGCCGTATTTGTGGCGACCTTGCCGGATTTATGGGGACGTTGCCGCAAATGTGGCGACCTTGCCGGATTTGTGGCGACCTTGCCGGATTTATGGCGACCTTGTGGAATTTGTGGCGATCTTGCTGGGTTTATGGCGACCTTGCAGGAAATGTGGCGACCTTGCCGGACTTATGGCGACCTTGCCGGATTCATGGCGACCTTGCCGGAAATGTGGTGACCTTGCCGGATATGTGGCGACCTTGCCGGATTTATGGCGACCTTGTCGGAAATATAGCGACCTTGCCGGATTTTTGGCGACCTTGCCGGATTTGTGGCGACGTTGCTGGATCGATGGCGACCTTCCCGGGAAATGTGTTGACCTTGCCGGAAATATGGCGACCTCTCCGCATTTATGGCGACCTTGTCGGATTTGTGGCGACCTTGCCGGAAATATGGCGACCTCGCCTTATTTAAAGCGACCTTGCCGGATTTACGGCGACCTTGCCGGATTTATGGCGACCTTGCCGGATTTGAGGCTACCTTGCCGGATTTACGTCGACCTTGCCGGAAATATGGCGATCTATCCGCATTTGTGGCGACCTTGCCGGATTTATGGAAACCTTGCCGGAATTATGGCAATGTTGTCGGAGATATGGCGACCTTGCCGGATTCATGGCGAACTAGCCGGAAATAGGCGACTGCCGGATTTGTGGCGACCTTGCCTGATTTGTGGCGACCTTGCCGGATTTATGGCGACCTTGCCGGATTTATGGCGACCTTGCCGGAAATATGGCGACCTTGCCGCATTTGTGGCGACCTTGCCGGATTTATGGAGACCTTGCCGGAAATATGTGGGCATTGCCGGATTTGTGGCGACCTTGCCGGATTTATGGCGACCTTGCCGGGAAAGTGGCGATCTTGCCGGATTTGAGGCCACCTTGCCGGATTATAGCGACCTCGCCGGAAATATGGCGACCTAGCCGGATTTGAGGCCACCTTGCCGGATTTATGGCGACATTGCCGGTAATATGGCGACCTTTGCTGATTTATGGCCACCTTGCCAGAATTATGGCGACCATGCCGGAAATATGGCGGCCTTGCCGGGTTTGTGGCGACCTTGCTGGAATTATAGCGATTTTGCCGGAAATATGGCGACCTTGCCGGATTAGTGGCGACCTTGCCCGATTTATGGCGACCTTGCCGGAAATATGGCGACTTTGCCGGATTTGTGGCGCCGTTGCGGGATTTATGGCGACTTTGCCGGAAATATGGCGATCTTGTCGGATTTGTGGCGACCTTGCCAGATTTATTGCGACCTTGCCGGAAATGTGGGATCCTTGCCGGATTTGTAGCGGCCTTGCCGGATTTATGGCGACCTTGCCGGAAATGTGGCGACCTTGCCGGATTTATGGCGACCTTGCCGGAAATGCGGTGACCTTGCCGGATTTGTGGCGACCTTGCCGGATTTATGGCGACCTTGCCGGCAATGTGGCGACCTTACCGGATTTATGGCGACCTTCCCGGATTAATGGCGACCTTGCAGGAAATGTGGCGACCTTGCCGGATTTGTGGCGACCCTTGCCGGATTTATGGCGACCTAGCCTGAAATGTGGCGACCTTGACGGATTTGTGGCGACCTTGCCGCATTTATGTCGACCTTGCCGGGGATGTGGCGACCTTGCCGCATTTGCGGCGACCTTGCCGGATTTTTGGCGACGGCCGAAATTGTGGCGACCTTGCCGTAATTGTGGCGACCTTGCCGGATTTAAGGCGACATTGCCGCAAATGTGGCGACCTTGACGGATTTGTGGCGACCTTGCCGGATTTATTGCGACCTTGCCGGATTTATGGCGACCTTGCCGGAAATATGCCGACCTTGCCGCATTTGTACCGACCTTGCCGGATTTATGGCGATTTTGCCGGAAATATGTCGACCTTGCCGCATTTGTGGCGACCTTGCCGGATTTATTGCGACCTTGCCGGAAATATGTGGACCTTGCCGCATTTGTGGCGACCTTGCCGGATTTATGGCGACCTTGCCGGAAATATGGGCGAACTTGCCGCATTTGTGGCGACATTGCCGGATTTGTGGCGACATTGCCGGATTTATGGCGACCTTGCCGGGAATGTGGCGACCTTGCCGGATTTGAGGCCACCTTGCCGGATTATAGCGACCTCGCCGGAAATATGGCGACCTAGCCGGATTTGAGGCCACCTTGCCGGATCTTAGTGACATTGCCGGAAATATGGCGACCTACCTTGATTTGTGGCGACGATGCCGGATGTATGGCGACATTGCCCAAATGTTGCGACCATGCCGGATTTGTGGCGACCTTGCCGGATCTATGGCGACCTTGTCGGAAATGTAGCGACCTTGCCGGATTTGACGCCACCTTGCGGGATTTATGGCGACATTGCCGGAAATATGGCGACATTGCCGGATTTTGACGCAAACTTGCCGGATTTATGGCGATCTTGTCGGAAATATAGCGACCTTGCCGGATTTTTGGCGACCTTGCCGGATTTGTGGCGACCTTGCCGGAAAGGTGGAGACCTTGCCGGATTTGTGGCGACCTTGCCGGATTTATGGCGACTTTGCCGGATTTATGGCGACCTTGATGGAAATATGGCGACGTTGCCGCATTTCTGGCGACCTTGCCGGATTAATGGCGCCTTGCCGGAAATATGTCGACCTTGCCGCATTTGTGGCGACCTTGCAGGATTTATTGCGACCTTGCCGGAAAGATGTCGACCTTGCCGCATTTGTGGCCACCTTGCCGGATTTATGGAGACCTTGCTGGAAATATGGCGACCTTGCCGGAAATGTGGCGACCTTGCCGGATTTGTGGCGACCTTGCCGGATTTATGGCGACCTTGCCGGAAATGTGTCGTCCTTGCCGGATTTGTGGCGGCCTTGCCGGATTTATGGCGACCTTGCCGGAAATGTGGCGACCTTGCCGGATTTGTGGCGACCTTGCCGGATTTATGGCGACCTTGCCGTCAATGTGGCGACTTTGCCGGATTTATGGCGACAGTGTCGGATTTGTGACGAACTTGCCGGATTTATGGCGACTTTGCCGGAAATGTGGCGACCTTGCCGTAATTGTGGTGAACTTGCCGGATTTATGGCGACCTTGCCGCAAATGTGGCGACCTTGTCGGATTTGTGGCGACCTTGCCGGATTTATGGCGACCTTTTGGGATTTGTGGCGACCTTGCCGGATTTATGGCGACCTTGCCGGAAATGTGGCGACCTTGCCGGAGTTGTGGCGACCTTGCCGGATTCATGGCGACCTTGCCGGAAATGTGGCGACCTTGCCGGATTTGTGGCGACGATGCCGGATGTATGGCGACATTGCCGAAATGTTGCGACGTTGCCGGATTTGTGGCGACCTTGCCGGATCTATGGCGACCTTGTCGGAAATGTGGCGACCTTGCCGGATTGGACGCCACCTTGCGGGATTTATGGCGAGTTGCCGGAAATATGGCGACCTTGCCGGATTTTACGCAAACTTGCCGGATTTATGGCGACCTTGTCGGAAATATAGCGACCTTGCCGGATTTTTGGCGACCTTGCCGGATTTGTGGCGACCTTGCCGGAAATGTGCAGACCTTGCCGGATTTGTGGCGACCTTGCCGGATTTATGGCGACTTTGCCGGATTTATGGCGACCTTGCTGGATCGATGGCGACCTTCCGGGAAATGTGTCGACCTTGCCGGAAATATGGCGACCTCTCCGCATTTATGGCGACCTTGTCGGATTTGTGGCGACCTTGCCGGAAATATGGCGACCTCGCCTTATTTACAGCGACCTTGCCGGATTTGCGGCGACCTTGCCGGATTTATGGCGACCTTGCCGGATTTGAGGCTACCTTGCCGGATTTACGTCGACCTCGCCGGAAATATGGCGATCTAGCCGTATTTGTGGCGACCTTGCCGGATTTATGGAGACCTTGCCGGAATTATGGCGATGTTGTCGGAGATATGGCGACCTTGCCGGATTCATGGCGAACTTGCCGGAAATAGGCGACTGCCGGATTTGTGGCGACCTTGCCTGATTTGTGGCGACCTTGCCGGATTTATGGCGACCTTGCCGGATTTATGGCGACCTTGCCGGAAATATGGCGACCTTGCCGCATTTGTGGCGACCGTGCCGGATTTATGGAGACCTTGCCGGAAATATGCCGACCTTGCCGCATTTGTGCCGACCTTGCCGGATTTATGGCGACCTTGCCGGAAATATGTCGACCTTGCCGCATTTGTGGCTACCTTGCCGGATTTATTGCGACCTTGCCGGAAATATGTGGACATTGCCGGATTTGTAGCGACCTTGCCGGATTTATGGCGACCTTGCCGGGAAAGTGGCGATCTTGCCGGATTTGAGGCCACCTTGCCGGAATATATTGACCTCGCCGGAAATATGGCGACCTAGCCGGATTTGAGGCCACCTTGCCGGATTTATGGCGACATTGCCGGTAATATGGCGACCTTTCCTGATTTATGGCCACCTTGCCAGAATTATGGCGACCATGCCGGAAATATGGCGGCCTTGCCGGGTTTGTGGCGACCTTGCTGGAATTATAGCGATTTTGCCGGAAATATGGCGACCTTGCCGGATTAGTGGCGACGTTGCCCGATTTATGGCGACGTTGCCGGAAATATGGCGACCTTGCCGGATTTGTGGCGCCGTTGCGGGATTTATGGCGACCTTGCCGGAAATATGGCGACCTTGTCGGATTTGTGGCGACCTTGCCCGATTTATTGCGACCTTGCCGGAAATGTGGGGTCCTTGCCGGATTTGTGGCGGCCTTGCCGGATTTATGGAGACCTTGCCGGAAATGTGGCGACCTTGCCGGATTTATGGCGACCTTGCCGGATTTATGGCGACCTTGCCGGAAATGTGGCGACCTTGCCGGACTTGTGGCGACCTTCCCGGATTCATGGTGACCTTGCCGGAAATGTGGCGACCTTGCCGGATTTGTGGCGACGATGCCGGATGTATGGCGACATTGCCGAAATGTTGCGACCTTGCCGGATTTGTGGCGACCTTGCCGGATCTATGGCGACCTTTTCGGAAATGTGGCGACCTTGCCGGATTGGACGCCACCTTGCGGGATTTATGGCGAGATTGCCGGAAATATGGCTACCTTGCCGGATTTTACGCAAACTTGCCGGATTTATGGCGAACTTGTCGGAAATATAGTGACCTTGCCGGATTTTTGGCGACCTTGCCGGATTTGTGGCGACCTTGCCGGAAATGTGGAGACCTTGCCGGATTTGTGGCGACCTTGCCGGATTTATGGCGACTTTGCCGGATTTAAGGCGACCTTGCTGGAAATATGGCGACGTTGCCGCATTTGTGGCGACCTTGCCGGATTAATGGCGACCTTGCCGGAAATATGTCGACCTTGCCGCATTTGTGGCGACATTGCAGGATTTATTGCGACCTTGCCGGAAAGATGTCGACCTTGCCGCATTTGTGGCGACCTTGCCGGATTTATGGAGACCTTGCTGGAATATGGCGACCTTGCCGGAAATGTGGCGACCTTGCCGGATTTGTGGCGACCTTGCCGGATTTATGGCGCCATTGCCGGGATTGTGGCGACCTTGCCGGATTTGAGGCCACCTTCCGGATTTATGGCGACCATGCCGGAAATATGGAGACCTTGCCGGATTTGTGGCGACCTTGCCGGAATTATGGCGATCTTGCCGGAAATATGGCGACCTTGCCGTATCTGTGGCGACCTTGCCGGAAATATGGCGACCTTGCCGGATTTGTGCCGACCTTGCTGATTTATGGCGACCTTGCCGGAAATGTGGCGACCTTGCCGGATTTGTGGCGACTTTGCCGGATTTATGGCGGCCTTGCCGGGAATGTGTCGACCTTGCCGGATCTATGGCGACCTTTCCGGAATAATGGCGACCTTGCCGGAAATGTGGCGACCTTGCCGGGTTTGTGGCGACATTGCCGGATTAATGGCGACCTTGCCGGAAATATGGCGACCTTGCCGGATTTGACGTAAACTTGCCGGATTTATGGCGACCTTGTCGGAAATATAGCGACCTTGCCGGATTTTGGCGACCTTGCCGGATTTGTTGCGACCTTGCCGGAAATGTGGTGACCTTGCCGGATTTGCGGCGACCTTGCCGGATTTATGGCGACTTTGCCGGGTTTATGGCGACCTTGCTGAAAAATATGGCGACGTTGCCGCATTTGTGGCGACCTTGCCGTATTCATGGCGACCTTGCCGGAAATATGTCGACCTTGCCGCATTTGTGGCGATCTTGCAGGATTTATTGCGACCTTGCCGGAAATATGTCGACCATGCCGCATTTGTGGCGAACTTGACGGATTTATGGAGACCTTGCCGGAAATATGGCGACCTTGCCGGAAATGTGGCGAACTTGCCGGATTTGTGGCGACCTTGCATGATTTATGGCGACCTTGCCGTGTTTGTGGCGACTTTGCCGGATTTATGGCGCCATTGCCGTGAATGTGGCGACCTTGCCGGATTTGAGGCCACCTTGCCGGATTAAGGCGACCTCGCCAGGAATATGGCGACCTTGCCGGATTTGTGGCGACCTTGCCGGATTTATGGCGACCTAGCCTGAATTGTGGCGACCTTGCCGTAATTTTGGCGACCTTGCCGGATATATGGCGACATTCCCGCAAATGTGACGACCTTGACGGATTTGTGGCGACCTTGCCCGGTTTATGGCGACCTTGCTGGATTTATGGCGACCTTGCCGGAAATATGCCGACCTTGCCGGATTTATGGAGACCTTGCCGGATTTTTGGGACATCGCCGGAAATATGGCGACCTCGCCGGATTGATGGCGACCTTGCCGGAAATATGGCGACCTCGCCCGAGTTTATGGCGAACTCGCCGGAACTGTGGCCACCTTGCCGGAGTTATGGCGACCTTGCCGGATTTATGACGACCTCGTCGGGAATGTGGCGACCTTCCCTGATTTGTGGCCACCTTGCTGGCCACTGTGGCCACCTTGCCGGAATTATGGCGACCTTGCCGGATATATGGCGACCTCGTCGGAAATGTGGCGACCATGCCGAATTTGAGGCCAACTTGCCGGATTTATGGCGACCTCGCCGGAAATATGGCGACCTAGACGGAAATATGGCGATCTTGCCGGGTCTATGGCGACCGTGCCGGATTTATGGCGACCTTGCAGGAAATATGGCGACGTACCGGATTTGTGGCGACCTTGACGGATTTATGGCGACCTTGCCGGAATTGTGGCGACCTTGCCGTCTTTGTGGCGACCTTGCCGGATTTATGGCGACCTTGTGGCAAATGTGGCGATCTTGCCGGATTTCTGGCGACCTTGCCGGATTTATGGCGACCTTGCCGGAAATGCGGCGACCTTGCCGGATTTGATCGACCTTGCCGGAAATATGGGGACCTTGCCGGATTTATGGCGTCCTAGCCGGATTTATGGAGACCTTGCCGGATTTATGGCGACCTTGCCGGAAATATGGCGACCTTGCCGGAAATGTGGCGACCTTGCGCATTTGTGGCGGCCTTGCTGGATTTGTGGCGACCTTGCCGGATTTATGGCGACCCTACCGGAAATGTCGCGACCTTGCCGGATTTGCGGCGACCTTGCCGGATTTATGGCGACCTTGCGTGAAATGTGGCGACCTTGACGGATTTGTGGCGACCTTGCCGGATTTATGGCGACCTTGCCGGGGATGTGGCGACGGTACCGGATTTGTGGCGACATTGCCGGATTTATGGCGACCTTGCCGGAATTGTGGCGACCTTGCCGTATTTGTGGCGACCTTGCCGGATTTATGGCGACCTTGCGGCAAGTGTGGCGACCTTGCCGGATTTGTGGCGACCTTGCCGGATTTATGGCGACCTTGTCGGATTTATGGCGACATTGTGGAATTTGTGGCGACCTTGCCGGATTTATGGTGACCTTGCCGGAAATGTGGCGACCTTGCCGTCAATGTGGCGACCTTGCCGGATTTATGGCGACAGTGTCGGATTTGTGACGAACTTGCCGGATTTATGGCGACTTTGCCGGAAATGAGGCGACCTTGCCGTAATTGTGGTGAACGTGACGGATTTATGGCGACCTTGCCGCAAATGTGGCGACCTTGTCGGATTTGTGGCGACCTTGCCGGATTTAAGGCGACATTGTGGGATTTGTGGCGACCTTGCCGGATTTATGGCGACCTTGCCGGAAATGTGGCGACCTTGCCGGACTTGTGGCGACCTTCCCGGATTCATGGTGACCTTGCCGGAAATGTGGCGACCTTGCCGGATTTGTGGCGACGATGCCGGATGTATGGCGACATTGCCGAAATGTTGCGACCTTGCCGGATTTGTGGCGACTTGCCGGATCTATGGCGACCTTGTCGGAATGTGGCGACCTTGCCGGATTGGACGCCACCTTGCGGGATTTATGGCGAGATTGCCGGAAATATGGCGACCTTGCCGGATTTTACGCAAACTTGCCGGATTTATGGCGAACTTGTCGGAAATATAGTGACCTTGCCGGATTTTTGGCGACCTTGCCGGATTAATGGCGACCTTGCCGGAAATATGTCGACCTTGCCGCATTTGTGGCGACCTTGCAGGATTTATTGCGACCTTGCCGGAAAGATGTCGACCTTGCCGCATTTGTGGCGACCTTGCCGGATTTATGGAGACCTTGCTGGAAATATGGCGACCTTGCCGGAAATGGTGGCGACCTTGCCGGATTTGTGGCGACCTTGCCGGATTTATGGCGCCATTGCCGGGATTGTGGCGACCTTGCCGGATTTGAGGCCACCTTCCGGATTTATGGCGACCATGCCGGAAATATGGAGACCTTGCCGGATTTGTGGCGACCTTGCCGGAATTATGGCGATCTTGCCGGAAATATGGCGACCTTGCCGTATCTTGTGGCGACTTTTGCCGGAAATATGGCGACCTTGCCGGATTTGTGCCGACCTTGCTGATTTATGGCGACCTTGCCGGAAATGTGGCGACCTTGCCGGATTTGTGGCGACTTTGCCGGATTTATGGCGGCCTTGCCGGGAATGTGGCGACCTTGCCGGATCTATGGCGACCTTTCCGGAATAATGGCGACCTTGCCGGAAATGTGGCGACCTTGCCGGGTTTGTGGCGACTTTGCCGGATTAATGGCGACCTTGCCGGAAATATGGCGACCTTGCCGGATTTGACGTAAACTTGCCGGATTTATGGCGACCTTGTCGGAAATATAGCGACCTTGCCGGATTTTGGCGACCTTGCCGGATTTGTTGCGACCTTGCCGGAAATGTGGTGACCTTGCCGGATTTGTGGCGACCTTGCCGGATTTATGGCGACTTTGCCGGATTTTATGGCGACCTTGCTGAAAAATATGGCGACGTTGCCGCATTTGTGGCGACCTTGCCGTATTCATGGCGACCTTGCCGGAAATATGTCGACCTTGCCGCATTTGTGGCGATCTTGCAGGATTTATTGCGACCTTGCCGGAAATATGTCGACCATGCCGCATTTGTGGCGAACTTGACGGATTTATGGAGACCTTGCCGGAAATATGGCGACCTTGCCGGAAATGTGGCGACCTTGCCGGATTTGTGGCGACCTTGCATGATTTATGGCGACCTTGCCGTGTTTGTGGCGACTTTGCCGGATTTATGGCGCCATTGCCGTGAATGTGGCGACCTTGCCGGATTTGAGGCCACCTTGCCGGATTAAGGCGACCTCGCCAGGAATATGGCGACCTTGCCGGATTTGTGGCGACCTTGCCGGATTTATGGCGACCTAGCCTGAATTGTGGCGACCTTGCCGTAATTTTGGCGACCTTGCCGGATATATGGCGACATTCCCGCAAATGTGGCGACCTTGACGGATTTGTGGCGACCTTGCCTGGTTTATGGCGACCTTGCTGGATTTATGGCGACCTTGCCGGAAATATGCCGACCTTGCCGGATTTATGGAGACCTTGCCGGATTTTTGGGACATCGCCGGAAATATGGCGACCTCGCCGGATTGATGGCGACCTTGCCGGAAATATGGCGACCATGCCGAATTTGAGGCCAACTTGCCGGATTTATGGCGACCTCGCCGGAAATATGGCGACCTAGACGGAAATATGGCGACCTTGCCGGATATATGGCGACCTCGTCGGAAATGTGGCGACCATGCCGAATTTGAGGCCAACTTGCCGGATTTATGGCGACCTCGCCGGAAATATGGCGACCTAGACGGAAATATGGCGATCTTGCCGGGTCTATGGCGACCGTGCCGGATTTATGGCGACCTTGCAGGAAATATGGCGACGTACCGGATTTGTGGCGACCTTGACGGATTTATGGCGACCTTGCCGGAATTGTGGCGACCTTGCCGTATTTGTGGCGACCTTGCCGGATTTATGGCGACCTTGCGGCAAATGTGGCGATCTTGCCGGATTTCTGGCGACCTTGCCGGATTTATGGCGACCTTGCCGGAAATGTGGCGACCTTGCCGGATTTGATCGACCTTGCCGGAAATATGGGGACCTTGCCGGATTTATGGCGTCCTAGCCGGATTTATGGAGACCTTGCCGGATTTATGGCGACCTTGCCGGAAATATGGCGTCCTTGCCGGAAATGTGGCGACCTTGCCGCATTTGTGGCGGCCTTGCTGGATTTGGGGCGACCTTGCCGGGTTTATGGCGACCCTACCGGAAATGTCGCGACCTTGCCGGATTTGCGGCGACCTTGCCGGATTTATGGCGACCTTGCCGGGAATGTGGCGACCTTGCCGGATTTATGGCGACGTTCCCGGATTAATGGCGACCTTGCAGGGTTTATGGCGACCTTGCGTGAAATGTGGCGACCTTGACGGATTTGTGGCGACCTTGCCGGATTTATGGCGACCTTGCCGGGGATGTGGCGACGGTACCGGATTTGTGGCGACATTGCCGGATTTATGGCGACCTTGCCGGAATTGTGGCGACCTTGCCGTATTTGTGGCGACCTTGCCGGATTTATGGCGACCTTGCGGCAAGTGTGGCGACCTTGCCGGATTTGTGGCGACGTTGCCGGATTTATGGCGACCTTGTCGGATTTATGGCGACATTGTGGAATTTGTGGCGACCTTGCCGGATTTATGGTGACCTTGCCGGAAATGTGGCGACCTTGCCGGACTTGTGGCGACCTTGCCGGATTCATGGCGACCTTGCCGGTTTTATGGCGACCTTGCCTGAAATGTGGCGACCTTGACGGATTTGTGGCGACCTTGCCGGATTTATGGCGACCTTGCCGGGGATGTGGCGACCGTACCGGATTTGTGGCGACCTTGCCGGATTTATGGCGACGTTGCCGGAATTGTGGCGACCTTGCCGTATTTGTGGCGACCTTGGCGGATTTATTGCGACCTTGCGGCAAATGTGGCGACCTTGCCAGATTTCTGGCGACCTTGCCGGATTTATGGCGACCTTGCCGGAAATGTGGCGACCTTGCCGGATTTGATCGACCTTGCCGGAAATATGGCGACCTTGCCGGAGTTATGGCGTCCTAGCCGGATTTATGGAGACCTTGCCGGATTTATGGCGACCTTGCCGGAAATGTGGCGACCTTGCCGGATTTGATCGACCTTGCCGGAAATATGGCGACCTTGCCGGATTTATGGCGTCCTAGCCGGATTTCTGGAGACCTTGCCGGATTTATGGCGACCTTGCCGGGAATATGGCGACCTTGCCGGAAATGTGGCGACCTTGTCGGATGTATTGCGACCTCCACGGAAATGTTGCGATCTTGCCGGATTTTTGGCGACTTTGCCGGATATATGGCGACCTCGCCGGTAATGTGGCGACCTTGCCGGATTTATGGCGATCTTGCCGGCAATATGGCGACCTTGACGGATTTGGGGCGACCTTGCCGGATTTGTGGCGACCATGCCGGATTTATGGCGACCTTGCCGGAAATATGGCGACCTTGCCGGAAATGTGGCGACCTTGCCGGATTTATGGCGACCTTGCCGGATTTATGGCGACCTTGCCGGAAATGTGGCGACCGAGCCGGATTTGTGGCGACCTTGCCGGATTTATGGCGATCTTGCCGGAAATGTGGCGACCTTGCCGGATTTATGACGACCTTGTCGGATTTGTGGCGAACGCCGGATTTATGGCGACCTTGCCGGATATGTGGCGACCTTGCCGGATTTGATCGACCTTGCCGGAAATATGGCGACCTTGCCGGAGTTATGGTGTCCTAGCCGGATTTATGGAGACCTTGCCGGATTTATGGCGACCTTGCCGGAAATGTGGCGACCTTGCCGGATTTGATCGACCTTGCCGGAAATATGGCGACCTTGCCGGATTTATGGCGTCCTAGCCGGATTTCTGGAGACCTTGCCGGATTTATGGCGACCTTGCCGGGAATATGGCGACCTTGCCGGAAATGTGGCGACCTTGTCGGATGTATTGCGACCTCCACGGAAATGTTGCGATCTTGCCGGATTTTTGGCGACTTTGCCGGATATATGGCGACCTCGCCGGAAATGTGGCGACCTTGCCGGATTTATGGCGACCTTGCCGGCAATATGGCGACCTTGACGGATTTGGGGCGACCTTGCCGGATTTGTGGCGACCATGCCGGATTTATGGCGACCTTGCCGGAAATATGGCGACCATGCCGCATTTGTGGCGACCTTGCCGGATTTATGGTTACCTTGCCGGAAATATGGCGACCTTGCCGGAAATGTGGCGACCTTGCCGGATTTATGGCGACATTGCCGGATTTATGGCGACCTTGCCGGAAATGTGGCGACCGAGCCGGATTTGTGGCGACCTTGCCGGATTTATGGCGATCTTGCCGGAAATGTGGCGACCTTGCCGGATTTATGACGACCTCGTCGGATTTGTGGCGAACGCCGGATTTATGGCGACCTTGCCGGAAATGTGGCGACCTTGACGGATTTGTGGCGACCTTGCCGGATTTATGGCGACCTTGCCTGGGATGTGGCGACCGTACTGGATTTGTGGCGACCTTGACGGATTTATGGTGACCTTGCCGGAATTGTGGCGACCTTGCCGTATTTGTGGCGACCTTGCCGGATTTATGGCGACCTTGCGGCAAATGTGGCGACCTTGCCGGATTTCTGGCGACCTTGCCGGATTTATGTCGACCTTGCCGGAAATGTGGCGACCTTCCAGGATTTGATCGATCTTGCCGGAAATATGGCGACCTTGCCGGATTTATGGCGTCCTAGCCGGATTCATGGAGACCTTGCCGGATTTATGGAGACCTTGCCGGAAATATGGCGACCTTGCCGGAAATGTGGAGACCTTGCCGCATTTGTGGCGGCCTTGCTGGATTTGTGGCGACCTTGCCGGATTTATGGCGACCTTACCGGAAATGTCGCGACCTTGCCGGATTTGCGGCGACCTTGCCGGATTTATGGCGACCTTGCCGGAAATGTGGCGACCTTGCCGGCTTTATGGCGACATTCCCGGATTAATGGCGACCTTGCCGGAAATGTGGCGACGTTGCTGGATTTGTGGCGACCTTGCCGGGTTTATGGCGACCTTGCCTGAAATGTGGCGGCCTTGGCGGATTTGTGGCGACCTTGCCGGATTTATGGCGACCTTGCCGGGGATGTGGCGACCGTACCGGATTTGTGGCGACCTTGACGGATTTATGGCGACCTTGCCGGAATTGTGGCGACCTTGCCGTATTTGTGGCGACCTTGCCGGATTTATGGCGACCTTGCGGCAAATGTGGCGATCTTGCCGGATTTCTGGCGACCTTGCCGGATTTATGGCGACCTTGCCGGAAATGTGGCGACCTTGCCGGATTTGCTCGACCTTGCCGGGAATATGGCGACCTTGCCGGATTTATGGCGTCCTAGCCGGATTTATGGAGACCTTGCCGGATTTATGGCGACCTTGCCGGAAATTAGGCGACCTTGCCGGAAATGTGGCGACCTTGCCGCATTTGTGGCGGCCTTGCTGGATTTGTGGCGACCTTGCCGGATTTATGGCGACCCTACCGGAAATGTCGCGACCTTGCCGGATTTGCGGCGACCTTGCCGCATTTATGGCGACCTTGCCGGGAATGTGGCGACCTTGCCGGATTTATGGCGACGTTCCCGGATTAATGGCGACCTTGCCGGAAATGTGGCGACGTTGCTGGATTTGTGGCGACCTTGCCGGGTTTATGGCGACCTTGCGTGAAATGTGCCGACCTTGACGGATTTGTGGCGACCTTGACGGATTTATGGCGACCTTGCCGGCGATGTGGCGACGGTACCGGGTTTGTGGCGACCTTGCCGGATTTATGGCGACCTTGCCGGAATTGTGGCGACATTGCCGTATTTGTGGCGACCTTGCCGGATTTATGGCGACCTTGCGGCAAGTGTGGCGACCTTGCCGGATTTGTGGCGACCTTGCCGGATTTATGGCGACCTTGTCGGATTTATGGCGACATTGTGGAATTTGTGGCGACCTTGCCGGATTTATGGCGACCTTGCCGGAAATGTGGCGACCTTGCCGGACTTGTGGCGACCTTGCCGGATTCATGGCGACCTTGCCGGAAATGTGGCGACCTTGCCGTATTTGTGGCGACCTTGGCGGATTTATTGCGACCTTGCGGCAAATGTGGCGACCTTGCCAGATTTCTGGCGACCTTGCCGGATTTATGGCGACCTTGCCGGAAATGTGGCGACCTTGCCGGATTTGATCGACCTTGCCGGAAATATGGCGACCTTGCCGGAGTTATGGCGTCCTAGCCGGATTTATGGAGACCTTGCCGGATTTATGGCGACCTTGCCGGAAATGTGGCGACCTTGCCGGATTTGATCGACCTTGCCGGAAATATGGCGACCTTGCCGGATTTATGGCGTCCTAGCCGGATTTCTGGAGACCTTGCCGGATTTATGGCGACCTTGCCGGGAATATGGCGACCTTGCCGGAAATGTGGCGACCTTGTCGGATGTATTGCGACCTCCACGGAAATGTTGCGATCTTGCCGGATTTTTGGCGACTTTGCCGGATATATGGCGACCTCGCCGGTAATGTGGCGACCTTGCCGGATTTATGGCGATCTTGCCGGCAATATGGCGACCTTGACGGATTTGGGGCGACCTTGCCGGATTTGTGGCGACCATGCCGGATTTATGGCGACCTTGCCGGAAATATGGCGACCTTGCCGGAAATGTGGCGACCTTGCCGGATTTATGGCGACCTTGCCGGATTTATGGCGACCTTGCCGGAAATGTGGCGACCGAGCCGGATTTGTGGCGACCTTGCCGGATTTATGGCGATCTTGCCGGAAATGTGGCGACCTTGCCGGATTTATGACGACCTTGTCGGATTTGTGGCGAACGCCGGATTTATGGCGACCTTGCCGGATATGTGGCGACCTTGCCGGATTTGATCGACCTTGCCGGAAATATGGCGACCTTGCCGGAGTTATGGTGTCCTAGCCGGATTTATGGAGACCTTGCCGGATTTATGGCGACCTTGCCGGAAATGTGGCGACCTTGCCGGATTTGATCGACCTTGCCGGAAATATGGCGACCTTGCCGGATTTATGGCGTCCTAGCCGGATTTCTGGAGACCTTGCCGGATTTATGGCGACCTTGCCGGGAATATGGCGACCTTGCCGGAAATGTGGCGACCTTGTCGGATGTATTGCGACCTCCACGGAAATGTTGCGATCTTGCCGGATTTTTGGCGACTTTGCCGGATATATGGCGACCTCGCCGGAAATGTGGCGACCTTGCCGGATTTATGGCGACCTTGCCGGCAATATGGCGACCTTGACGGATTTGGGGCGACCTTGCCGGATTTGTGGCGACCATGCCGGATTTATGGCGACCTTGCCGGAAATATGGCGACCATGCCGCATTTGTGGCGACCTTGCCGGATTTATGGTTACCTTGCCGGAAATATGGCGACCTTGCCGGAAATGTGGCGACCTTGCCGGATTTATGGCGACATTGCCGGATTTATGGCGACCTTGCCGGAAATGTGGCGACCGAGCCGGATTTGTGGCGACCTTGCCGGATTTATGGCGATCTTGCCGGAAATGTGGCGACCTTGCCGGATTTATGACGACCTCGTCGGATTTGTGGCGAACGCCGGATTTATGGCGACCTTGCCGGAAATGTGGCGACCTTGACGGATTTGTGGCGACCTTGCCGGATTTATGGCGACCTTGCCTGGGATGTGGCGACCGTACTGGATTTGTGGCGACCTTGACGGATTTATGGTGACCTTGCCGGAATTGTGGCGACCTTGCCGTATTTGTGGCGACCTTGCCGGATTTATGGCGACCTTGCGGCAAATGTGGCGACCTTGCCGGATTTCTGGCGACCTTGCCGGATTTATGTCGACCTTGCCGGAAATGTGGCGACCTTCCAGGATTTGATCGATCTTGCCGGAAATATGGCGACCTTGCCGGATTTATGGCGTCCTAGCCGGATTCATGGAGACCTTGCCGGATTTATGGAGACCTTGCCGGAAATATGGCGACCTTGCCGGAAATGTGGAGACCTTGCCGCATTTGTGGCGGCCTTGCTGGATTTGTGGCGACCTTGCCGGATTTATGGCGACCTTACCGGAAATGTCGCGACCTTGCCGGATTTGCGGCGACCTTGCCGGATTTATGGCGACCTTGCCGGAAATGTGGCGACCTTGCCGGCTTTATGGCGACATTCCCGGATTAATGGCGACCTTGCCGGAAATGTGGCGACGTTGCTGGATTTGTGGCGACCTTGCCGGGTTTATGGCGACCTTGCCTGAAATGTGGCGGCCTTGGCGGATTTGTGGCGACCTTGCCGGATTTATGGCGACCTTGCCGGGGATGTGGCGACCGTACCGGATTTGTGGCGACCTTGACGGATTTATGGCGACCTTGCCGGAATTGTGGCGACCTTGCCGTATTTGTGGCGACCTTGCCGGATTTATGGCGACCTTGCGGCAAATGTGGCGATCTTGCCGGATTTCTGGCGACCTTGCCGGATTTATGGCGACCTTGCCGGAAATGTGGCGACCTTGCCGGATTTGCTCGACCTTGCCGGGAATATGGCGACCTTGCCGGATTTATGGCGTCCTAGCCGGATTTATGGAGACCTTGCCGGATTTATGGCGACCTTGCCGGAAATTAGGCGACCTTGCCGGAAATGTGGCGACCTTGCCGCATTTGTGGCGGCCTTGCTGGATTTGTGGCGACCTTGCCGGATTTATGGCGACCCTACCGGAAATGTCGCGACCTTGCCGGATTTGCGGCGACCTTGCCGCATTTATGGCGACCTTGCCGGGAATGTGGCGACCTTGCCGGATTTATGGCGACGTTCCCGGATTAATGGCGACCTTGCCGGAAATGTGGCGACGTTGCTGGATTTGTGGCGACCTTGCCGGGTTTATGGCGACCTTGCGGTAATGGCGACCTTGCGTGAAATGTGCCGACCTTGACGGATTTGTGGCGACCTTGACGGATGTATTTATGGCGACGCCGCGCGATGTGGGACGGCGGTTTGTGGCGACCTTGCCGGATATGGACCTTGCCGGAATTGCGGAATTGTGGCGACATTGCCGTATTTGTGGCGACCTTGCCGGATTTATGGCGACCTTGCGGCAAGTGTGGCGACCTTGCCGGATTTGTGGCGACCTTGCCGGATTTATGGCGACCTTGTCGGATTTATGGCGACATTGTGGAATTTGTGGCGACCTTGCCGGATTTATGGCGACCTTGCCGGAAATGTGGCGACCTTGCCGGACTTGTGGCGACCTTGCCGGATTCATGGCGACCTTGCCGGAAATGTGGCGACCTTGCCGGATTTGTGGTGACGATGCCAGATTTCTGGCGACCTAGCCGATATGTTGCGAGCTTACCGGATTTGTGGCGACCTTGCCGGATTTATGGCGACCTTGCCGGAAATGTGGCGACCTTGCCGGATTTGACGCGACCTTGCCGGAAATATGGCGACCTTGCCGGATTTATGTCGTCCGAGCCGGATTTATGGCGACCTTGCCGGATTTATGGCGACCTTGCCGGAAATATGGCGACCTTGCCGGATTTGTAGCGACCTTGCCGAATTTATGGCGACCTTGACGGAGATATGGCGACCTTGCCGGATTTGTGGCAACCTTGCCGGATATATGGCGACCTTGCCGAATTTATGGCGTCCTAGCCGGATTTATGGCGACCGTGCCGGAAATACGGCGACCGTGCCGGAGTTATAGCGACTTTCCTGATTTATGGCGACTTGCCGGATTTAAGGCGACTTTACCGGATATTTGGCGACATCGACGGAATTATGGCGACTTTGCCGGATTTATGGCGACCTTGCCGCATTTGTGGCGACCTTGCCGGATTTATGGCGACGTTGGCGGAAATGTGGCGATCTTCCCGGATTTATGGCGACCTTGCCGGATTTATGGCGACCTTGCCGGGAATATGGCGACCTTGCCGGATTTATGGCGACATTCCCGGATTAATGGCGCCCTTGCCGGAAATGTGACGCCCTTGCCGGAAATGTGGCGACCTTGCCGCATTTGTGGCGACCCTGCTGGATTTGTGGCGACCTTGCCGGATTTATGGCGACCTTGCCGGAAATGTGGCGGCCTTGCGGATTTGAGGCGACCTTGCCGGATTTATGGCGACCTTGCCGGATTTATGGCGACATTCCCGGATTAATGGCGACCTTGCCGGAAATGTGGCGACCTTGCCGCATTTGTGGCGACCTTGCCGGATTTATGGCGACATTCCCGGATTAATGGCGACCTTGCCGGAAATGTGGCGACTTTGACGGATTTGTGGCGACCTTGCCGGATTTATGGCGACCTTGCCGGGGGATGTGGCGACCGTACCGGATTTGTGGCGACCTTGCCAGGTTTATGGCGACCTTGCCGGAATTGTGGCGACCTTGCCGTATTTGTGGCGACCTTGCCGGATTTATGGCGAACTTGCGGCAAATGTGGCGACCTTGCCGGATTTCTGGCGACCTTGCCCGATTTATGGCGACCTTGCCGGAAATGTGGCGACCTTGCCGGATTTGATCGACCTTGCCGGAAATATGGCGACCTTGCCGGATTTATGGCGACCT
Organism: Malacoraja senta; assembly: GCA_038087875.1. Taxonomy (NCBI): domain Eukaryota; kingdom Metazoa; phylum Chordata; class Chondrichthyes; order Rajiformes; family Rajidae; genus Malacoraja; species Malacoraja senta. The sequence goes on from JAXLNO010004765.1 coordinate 32,481, forward strand.
TGCCGGAAATATGGCGACCTTTCCGGAAATATGGCGACCTTGCCGCATTTGTGGCGACCTTGCTGGATTTGTGGCGACCTTGCCGGATTTATGGCGACCTTACCGGAAATGTGGCGACCTTGCCGGATTTGCGGCGACCTTGCCGGATTTATGGCGACCTTGCCGGGAATGTGGCGACCTTGCCGGATTTGTGGCGACCTTGCCGGATTTATGGCGACCTTGCCGGGGATGTGGCGACGGTACCGGATTTGTGGCGACCTTGCCGGATTTATGGCGACCTTGCCGGAATTGTGGCGACCTTGCCGTATTTGTGGCGACCTTGCCGGATTTATGGCGACCTTGCGGCAAGTGTGGCGACCTTGCCGGATTTGTGGCGACCTTGCCGGATTTATGGCGACCTTGTCGGATTTATGGCGACATTGTGGGATTTGTGGCGACCTTGTCGGATTTATGGCGACCTTGCCGGAAATGTGGCGACCTTGCCGGACTAGTGGCGACCTTGCAAGATTCATGGTGACCTTGCCGGAAATGTGGCGACCTTGCCGGATTTATGGCGTCCTAGCTGGGTTTATGGCGACCTTGCCGGATTTATGGCGACCTTGCCGGAAATGTGGCGGCCTTGCGGATTTGTGGCGACCTTGCCGGATTTATGGCGACCTTGCCGGGAATGTGGCGACCTTGCCGGATTTATGGCGACATTCCCGGATTAATGGCGACCTTGCCGGAAATGTGGCGACCTTGCCGGATTTGTGGCGACCTTGCCGGATTTATGGCGACCTTGCCTGAAATGTGGCGACCTTCCCTGATTTGTGGCCACCTTGCCGGATTTATGGCGACCATGCCGGAAATATGGCGACCTTGCCGGATTTGTGGCGACCTTGCCGGAATTACGGCGAACTTGCCGGATTTGTGGCGAACTTGCCGGATAGTTGGCGACCTCGCCGGGAATGTGGCGACCTTGCCGGATTTGTGGCGACCTTGCCGGATGTATTGCGACCACCATGGAAATGTTGCGATCTTGCCGGATTTTTGGCGACTTTGCCGGATATATGGCGACCTCGCCGGAAATGTGGCGACCTTGCCGGATTTGTTGCGACCTTGCCGGGTTTATGGCGACCTTGCCGGAAATGTGGCGACCTTGCCGGATTTGTGGCGACCTTGTCGGATTTATTGCGACCTTGCCGGCAATATGGCGACCTTGCCGGATTCGGGGCGACCTTGCCGGATTTATGGCGACCATGCCGGAAATATAGCGACCTTGACGGATTTGTGGCGACCTTGCCGGATTTATGGCGACCTAACGGGAAATATGGCAACCTTGCCGGATTTGTGGCGACCTTGCCGGATTTGTGGCGACCATGCCGGATTTATGGCGACCTTGCCGGAAATATGGCGACCTTGTGGCATTTGTGGCGACCTTGCCGGATTTATGGTTACCTTGCCGGAAATATGGCGACCTTGCCGGAAATCTGGCGACCTTGCCGGATTTATGGCGACCTTGCCGGATTTATGGCGACCTTGCCGGAAATGTGGCGTCCTTGCCGGATTTGTGGCGGCCTTGCCGGATTTATGGCGACCTTGCCGGAAATGTGGCGACTTTGCCGGATTTGTGGCGACCTTGCCGGATTTATGGCGACCTTGCCATAAATGTGGCGACCTTGCCGGATTTATGGCGACAGTGTCGGATTTGTGACGAACTTGCCGGATTTATGGCGACTTTGCCGGAAATGTGGTGACCTTGCCGTAATTGTGGTGAACTTGCCGGATTTATGGCGTCCTTGCCGCAAATGTGGCGACGTTGCCGGACTTGTGGCGACCTTGCCGGATTCATGGCGACCTTGCCGGAAATGTGGCGACCTTGCCGGATTTGTGGCGACGATGCCGGATGTATGGCGACATTGCCGAAATGTTGCGACCTTGCCGGATTTGTGGCGACCTTGCCGGATTTATGGCGACCTTGCCGGAAATGTGGCAACCTTGCCGGATTTGTGGCGACCTTGCCGGATTCATGGCGACCTTGCCGTAAATGTGGTGACCTTGCCGGATTTGTGGCGACGATGCCGGATGTATGGCGACATTGCCCAAATGTTGCGACCATGCCGGATTTGTGGCGACCTTGCCTGATCTATGGCGACCTTGTCGGAAATGTAGCGACCTTGCCGGATTTGACACCACCTTGCGGGATTTATGGCGACATTGCCGGAAATATGGCGACATTGCCGGATTTGACGTAAACCTGCCGGATTTATGGCGATCTTGTCGGAAATATAGCGACCTTGCCGGATTTTTGGCGAACTTGCCGGATTTGTGGCGACCTTGCCGGAAATGTGGAGACCTTGCCGGATTTGTGGCGTCCTTGCCGGATTTATGGCGACTTTGCCGGATTTGTGGCGACCTTGCCGGAAATGTGGAGACCTTGCCGGATTTGTGGCGACCTTGCCGGATTTATGGCGACTTTGCCGGATTTATGGCGACCTTGCTGGAAATATGGCGACGTTGCCGCATTTGTGGCGACCTTGCCGGATTAATGGCGCCTTGCCGGAAATATGTCGACCTTGCCGCATTTGTGGCGACCTTGCAGGATTTATTGCGACATTGCCGGAAAGATGTCGACCTTGCCGCATTTGTGGCGACCTTGCCGGATTTATGGAGACCTTGCTGGAAATATGGCGACCTTGCCGGAAATGTGGCGACCTTGCCGGATTTGTGGCGACCTTGCCGGATTTATGGCGACCTTGCCGGAAATGTGGCGTCCTTGCCGGATTTGTGGCGGCCTTGCCGGATTTATGGCGACCTTGCCGGAAATGTGGCGACCTTGCCGGATTTGTGGCGACCTTGCCGGATTTATGGCGACCTTGCCGTCAATGTGGCGACCTTGCCGGATTTATGGCGACAGTGTCGGATTTGTGACGAACTTGCCGGATTTATGGCGACTTTGCCGGAAATGAGGCGACCTTGCCGTAATTGTGGTGAACGTGACGGATTTATGGCGACCTTGCCGCAAATGTGGCGACCTTGTCGGATTTGTGGCGACCTTGCCGGATTTATGGCGACCTTGTGGGATTTGTGGCGACCTTGCCGGATTTATGGCGTCCTTGCCGGAAATGTGGCGACCTTGCAGGACTTGTGGCGACCTTCCCGGATTCATGGTGACCTTGCCGGAAATGTGGCGACCTTGCCGGATTTGTGGCGACGATGCCGGATGTATGGCGACATTGCCGAAATGTTGCGACCTTGCCGGATTTGTGGCGACCTTGCCGGATCTATGGCGACCTTGTCGGAAATGTGGCGACCTTGCCGGATTGGACGCCACCTTGCGGGATTTATGGCGAGATTGCCGGAAATATGGCGACCTTGCCGGATTTTACGCAAACTTGCCGGATTTATGGCGAACATGTCGGAAATATAGTGACCTTGCCGGATTTATGGCGACCTTGCCGGATTTGTGGCGACCTTGCCGGAAATGTGGAGACCTTGCCGGATTTGTGGCGACCTTGCCGGATTTATGGCGACTTTGCCGTATTTAAGGCGACCTTGCTGGAAATATGGCGACGTTGCCGCATTTGTGGCGACCTTGCCGGATTAATGGCGACCTTGCCGGAAATATGTCGACCTTGCCGCATTTGTGGCGACCTTGCAGGATTTATTGCGACCTTGCCGGAAAGATGTCGACCTTGCCGCATTTGTGGCGACCTTGCCGGATTTATGGAGACCTTGCTGGAAATATGGCGACCTTGCCGGAAATGTGGCGACCTTGCCGGATTTGTGGCGACCTTGCCGGATTTATGGCGCCATTGCCGGGATTGTGGCGACCTTGCCGGATTTGAGGCCACCTTCCGGATTTATGGCGACCATGCCGGAAATATGGAGACCTTGCCGGATTTGTGGCGACCTTGCCGGAAATATGGCGACCTTGCCGGATTTGTGCCGACCTTGCTGATTTATGGCGACCTTCCCGGAAATGTGGCGACCTTGCCGGATTTGTGGCGACTTTGCCGGATTTATGGCGGCCTTGCCGGGAATGTGGCGACCTTGCCGATCTATGGCGACCTTTCCGGAATAATGGCGACCTTGCCGGAAATGTGGCGACCTTGCCGGGTTTGTGGCGACTTTGCCGGATTAATGGCGACCTTGCCGGAAATATGGCGACCTTGCCGGATTTGACGTAAACTTGCCGGATTTATGGCGACCTTGTCGGAAATATAGCGACCTTGCCGGATTTTGGCGACCTTGCCGGATTTGTTGCGACCTTGCCGGAAATGTGGTGACCTTGCCGGATTTGTGGCGACCTTGCCGGATTTATGGCGACTTTGCCGGATTTATGGCGACCTTGCTGAAAAATATGGCGACGTTGCCGCATTTGTGGCGACCTTGCCGTATTCATGGCGACCTTGCCGGAAATATGTCGACCTTGCCGCATTTGTGGCGATCTTGCAGGATTTATTGCGACCTTGCCGGAAATATGTCGACCATGCCGCATTTGTGGCGAACTTGACGGATGTATGGAGACCTTGCCGGAAATATGGCGACCTTGCCGGAAATGTGGCGACCTTGCCGGATTTGTGGCGACCTTGCATGATTTATGGCGACCTTGCCGTGTTTGTGGCGACTTTGCCGGATTTATGGCGCCATTGCCGTGAATGTGGCGACCTTGCCGGATTTGAGGCCACCTTGCCGGATTAAGGCGACCTCGCCAGGAATATGGCGACCTTGCCGGATTTGTGGCGACCTTGCCGGATTTATGGCGACCTAGCCTGAATTGTGGCGACCTTGCCGTAATTTTGGCGACCTTGCCGGATATATGGCGACATTCCCGCAAATGTGACGACCTTGACGGATTTGTGGCGACCTTGCCCGGTTTATGGCGACCTTGCTGGATTTATGGCGACCTTGCCGGAAATATGCCGACCTTGCCGGATTTATGGAGACCTTGCCGGATTTTTGGGACATCGCCGGAAATATGGCGACCTCGCCGGATTGATGGCGACCTTGCCGGAAATATGGCGACCTCGCCCGAGTTTATGGCGAACTCGCCGGAACTGTGGCCACCTTGCCGGAGTTATGGCGAGCTTGCCGGATTTATGACGACCTCGTCGGGAATGTGGCGACCTTCCCTGATTTGTGGCCACCTTGCTGGCCACTGTGGCCACCTTGCCGGAATCATGGCGACCTTGCCGGATATATGGCGACCTCGTCGGAAATGTGGCGACCATGCCGAATTTGAGGCCAACTTGCCGGATTTATGGCGACCTCGCCGGAAATATGGCGACCTAGACGGAAATATGGCGATCTTGCCGGGTCGATGGCGACCGTGCCGGATTTATGGCGACCTTGCAGGAAATATGGCGACGTACCGGATTTGTGGCGACCTTGACGGATTTATGGCGACCTTGCCGGAATTGTGGCGACCTTGCCGTATTTGTGGCGACCTTGCCGGATTTATGGCGACCTTGCGGCAAATGTGGCGATCTTGCCGGATTTCTGGCGACCTTGCCGGATTTATGGCGACCTTGCCGGAAATGTGGCGACCTTGCCGGATTTGATCGACCTTGCCGGAAATATGGGGACCTTGCCGGATTTATGGCGTCCTAGCCGGATTTATGGAGACCTTGCCGGATTTATGGCGACCTTGCCGGAAATATGGCGACCTTGCCGGAAATGTGGCGACCTTGCCGCATTTGTGGCGGCCTTGCTGGATTTGTGGCGACCTTGCCGGATTTATGGCGACCCTACCGGAAATGTCGCGACCTTGCCGGATTTGCGGCGACCTTGCCGGATTTATGGCGACCTTGCCGGGAATGTGGCGACCTTGCCGGATTTATGGCGACGTTCCCGGATTAATGGCGACCTTGCCGGGTTTATGGCGACCTTGCGTGAAATGTGGCGACCTTGACGGATTTGTGGCGACCTTGCCGGATTTATGGCGACCTTGCCGGGGATGTGGCGACGGTACCGGATTTGTGGCGACATTGCCGGATTTATGGCGACCTTGCCGGAATTGTGGCGACTTTGCCGTATTTGTGGCGACCTTGCCGGATTTATGGCGACCTTGCGGCAAGTGTGGCGACCTTGCCGGATTTGTGGCGACCTTGCCGGATTTATGGCGCCCTTGCCGGAAATGTGGCGACCTTGCCGTCAATGTGGCGACCTTGCCGGATTTATGGCGACAGTGTCGGATTTGTGACGAACTTGCCGGATTTATGGCGACCTTGCCGGAATTGTGGCGACCTTGCCGTATTTGTGGCGACCTTGCCGGATTTATGGCGACCTTGCGGCAAGTGTGGCGACCTTGCCGGATTTGTGGCGACCTTGCCGGATTTATGGCGACCTTGTCGGATTTATGGCGACATTGTGGAATTTGTGGCGACCTTGCCGGATTTATGGTGACCTTGCCGGAAATGTGGCGACCTTGCCGTCAATGTGGCGACCTTGCCGGATTTATGGCGACAGTGTCGGATTTGTGACGAACTTGCCGGATTTATGGCGACTTTGCCGGAAATGAGGCGACCTTGCCGTAATTGTGGTGAACGTGACGGATTTATGGCGACCTTGCCGCAAATGTGGCGACCTTGTCGGATTTGTGGCGACCTTGCCGGATTTAAGGCGACCTTGTGGGATTTGTGGGGACCTTGCCGGATTTATGGCGACCTTGCCGGAAATGTGGCGACCTTGCCGGACTTGTGGCGACCTTCCCGGATTCATGGTGACCTTGCCGGAAATGTGGCGACCTTGCCGGATTTGTGGCGACGATGCCGGATGTATGGCGACATTGCCGAAATGTTGCGACCTTGCCGGATTTGTGGCGACCTTGCCGGATCTATGGCGACCTTGTCGGAAATGTGGCGACCTTGCCGGATTGGACGCCACCTTGCGGGATTTATGGCGAGATTGCCGGAAATATGGCGACCTTGCCGGATTTTACGCAAACTTGCCGGATTTATGGCGAACTTGTCGGAAATATAGTGACCTTGCCGGATTTTTGGCGACCTTGCCGGATTTGTGGCGACCTTGCCGGAAATGTGGAGACCTTGCCGGATTTGTGGCGACCTTGCCGGATTTATGGCGACTTTGCCGGATTTATGGCGACCTTGCTGGAAATATGGCGACGTTGCCGCATTTGTGGCGACCTTGCCGGATTAATGGCGACCTTGCCGGAAATATGTCGACCTTGCCGCATTTGTGGCGACCTTGCAGGATTTATTGCGACCTTGCCGGAAAGATGTCGACCTTGCCGCATTTGTGGCGCCCTTGCCGGATTTATGGAGACCTTGCTGGAAATATGGCGACCTTGCCGGAAATGTGGCGACCTTGCCGGATTTGTGGCGACCTTGCCGGATTTATGGCGCCATTGCCGGGATTGTTGCGACCTTGCCGGATTTGAGGCCACCTTCCGGATTTATGGCGACCATGCCGGAAATATGGAGACCTTGCCGGATTTGTGGCGACCTTGCCGGAATTATGGCGATCTTGCCGGAAATATGGCGACCTTGCCGTATCTGTGGCGACCTTGCCGGAAATATGGCGACCTTGCCGGATTTGTGCCGACCTTGCTGATTTATGGCGACCTTGCCGGAAATGTGGCGACCTTGCCGGATTTGTGGCGACTTTGCCGGATTTATGGCGGCCTTGCCGGGAATGTGGCGACCTTGCCGGATCTATGGCGACCTTTCCGGAATAATGGCGACCTTGCCGGAAATGTGGCGACCTTGCCGGGTTTGTGGCGACTTTGCCGGATTAATGGCGACCTTGCCGGAAATATGGCGACCTTGCCGGATTTGACGTAAACTTGCCGGATTTATGGCGACCTTGTCGGAAATATAGCGACCTTGCCGCATTTGTGGCGACCTTGCAGGATTTATTGCGACCTTGCCGGAAAGATGTCGACCTTGCCGCATTTGTGGCGCCCTTGCCGGATTTATGGAGACCTTGCTGGAAATATGGCGACCTTGCCGGAAATGTGGCGACCTTGCCGGATTTGTGGCGACCTTGCCGGATTTATGGCGCCATTGCCGGGATTGTTGCGACCTTGCCGGATTTGAGGCCACCTTCCGGATTTATGGCGACCATGCCGGAAATATGGAGACCTTGCCGGATTTGTGGCGACCTTGCCGGAATTATGGCGATCTTGCCGGAAATATGGCGACCTTGCCGTATCTGTGGCGACCTTGCCGGAAATATGGCGACCTTGCCGGATTTGTGCCGACCTTGCTGATTTATGGCGACCTTGCCGGAAATGTGGCGACCTTGCCGGATTTGTGGCGACTTTGCCGGATTTATGGCGGCCTTGCCGGGAATGTGGCGACCTTGCCGGATCTATGGCGACCTTTCCGGAATAATGGCGACCTTGCCGGAAATTTGGCGACCTTGCCGGGTTTGTGGCGACTTTGCCGGATTAATGGCGACCTTGCCGGAAATATGGCGACCTTGCCGGATTTGACGTAAACTTGCCGGATTTATGGCGACCTTGTCGGAAATATAGCGACCTTGCCGGATTTTGGCGACCTTGCCGGATTTGTTGCGACCTTGCCGGAAATGTGGTGCCCTTGCCGGATTTGTGGCGACCTTGCCGGATTTATGGCGACTTTGCCGGATTTATGGCGACCTTGCTGGAAATATGGCGACGTTGCCGCATTTGTAGCGACCTTGCCGGATTAATGGCGACCTTGCCGGAAATATGTCGACCTTGCCGCATTTGTGGCGACCTTGCAGGATTTATTGCGACCTTGCCGGAAAGATGTCGACCTTGCCGCATTTGTGGCGCCCTTGCCGGATTTATGGAGACCTTGCTGGAAATATGGCGACCTTGCCGGAAATGTGGCGACCTTGCCGGATTTGTGGCGACCTTGCCGGATTTATGGCGCCATTGCCGGGATTGTTGCGACCTTGCCGGATTTGAGGCCACCTTCCGGATTTATGGCGACCATGCCGGAAATATGGAGACCTTGCCGGATTTGTGGCGACCTTGCCGGAATTATGGCGATCTTGCCGGAAATATGGCGACCTTGCCGTATCTGTGGCGACCTTGCCGGAAATATGGCGACCTTGCCGGATTTGTGCCGACCTTGCTGATTTATGGCGACCTTGCCGGAAATGTGGCGACCTTGCCGGATTTGTGGCGACTTTGCCGGATTTATGGCGGCCTTGCCGGGAATGTGGCGACCTTGCCGATCTATGGCGACCTTTCCGGAATAATGGCGACCTTGCCGGAAATGTGGCGACCTTGCCGGGTTTGTGGCGACTTTGCCGGATTAATGGCGACCTTGCCGGAAATATGGCGACCTTGCCGGATTTGACGTAAACTTGCCGGATTTATAGCGACCTTGCCGGATTTTGGCGACCTTGCCGGATTTGTTGCGACCTTGCCGGAAATGTGGTGCCCTTGCCGGATTTGTGGCGACCTTGCCGGATTTATGGCGACTTTGCCGGATTTATGGCGACCTTGCTGAAAAATATGGCGACGTTGCCGCATTTGTGGCGACCTTGCCGTATTCATGGCGACCTTGCCGGAAATATGTCGACCTTGCCGCATTTGTGGCGATCTTGCAGGATTTATTGCGACCTTGCCGGAAATATGTCGACCATGCCGCATTTGTGGCGAACTTGACGGATTTATGGAGACCTTGCCGGAAATATGGCGACCTTGCCGGAAATGTGGCGACCTTGCCGGATTTGTCGCGACCTTGCATGATTTATGGCGACCTTGCCGTGTTTGTGGCGACTTTGCCGGATTTATGGCGCCATTGCCGTGAATGTGGCGACCTTGCCGGATTTGAGGCCACCTTGCCGGATTAAGGCGACCTCGCCAGGAATATGGCGACCTTGCCGGATTTGTGGCGACCTTGCCGGATTTATGGCGACCTAGCCTGAATTGTGGCGACCTTGCCGTAATTTTGGCGACCTTGCCGGATATATGGCGACATTCCCGCAAATGTGGCGACCTTGACGGATTTGTGGCGACCTTGCCCGGTTTATGGCGACCTTGCTGGATTTATGGCGACCTTGCCGGAAATATGCCGACCTTGCCGGATTTATGGAGACCTTGCCGGATTTTTGGGACATCGCCGGAAATATGGCGACCTCGCCGGATTGATGGCGACCTTGCCGGAAATATGGCGACCATGCCGAATTTGAGGCCAACTTGCCGGATTTATGGCGACCTCGCCGGAAATATGGCGACCAAGACGGAAATATGGCGACCTTGCCGGATATATGGCGACCTCGTCGGAAATGTGGCGACCATGCCGAATTTGAGGCCAACTTGCCGGATTTATGGCGACCTCGCCGGAAATATGGCGACCTAGACGGAAATATGGCGATCTTGCCGGGTCTATGGCGACCGTGCCGGATTTATGGCGACCTTGCAGGAAATATGGCGACGTACCGGATTTGTGGCGACCTTGACGGATTTATGGCGACCTTGCCGGAATTGTGGCGACCTTGCCGTATTTGTGGCGACCTTGCCGGATTTATGGCGACCTTGCGGCAAATGTGGCGATCTTGCCGGATTTCTGGCGACCTTGCCGGATTTATGGCGACCTTGCCGGAAATGTGGCGACCTTGCCGGATTTGATCGACCTTGCCGGAAATATGGGGACCTTGCCGGATTTATGGCGTCCTAGCCGGATTTATGGAGACCTTGCCGGATTTATGGCGACCTTGCCGGAAATATGGCGACCTTGCCGGAAATGTGGCGACCTTGCCGCATTTGTGGCGGCCTTGCTGGATTTGTGGCGACCTTGCCGGGTTTATGGCGACCCTACCGGAAATGTCGCGACCTTGCCGGATTTGCGGCGACCTTGCCGGATTTATGGCGACCTTGCCGGGAATGTGGCGACCTTGCCGGATTTATGGCGACGTTCCCGGATTAATGGCGACCTTGCAGGGTTTATGGCGACCTTGCGTGAAATGTGGCGACCTTGACGGATTTGTGGCGACCTTGCCGGATTTATGGCGACCTTGCCGGGGATGTGGCGACGGTACCGGATTTGTGGCGACATTGCCGGATTTATGGCGACCTTGCCGAATTGTGGCGACCTTGCCGTATTTGTGGCGACCTTGCCGGATTTATGGCGACCTTGCGGCAAGTGTGGCGACCTTGCCGGATTTGTGGCGACCTTGCCGGATTTATGGCGACCTTGTCGGATTTATGGCGACATTGTGGAATTTGTGGCGACCTTGCCGGATTTATGGTGACCTTGCCGGAAATGTGGCGACCTTGCCGGACTTGTGGCGACCTTGCCGGATTCATGGCGACCTTGCCGGTTTTATGGCGACCTTGCCTGAAATGTGGCGACCTTGACGGATTTGTGGCGACCTTGCCGGATTTATGGCGACCTTGCCGGGGATGTGGCGACCGTACCGGATTTGTGGCGACCTTGCCGGATTATGGCGATCTTGCCGGAAATGTGGCGACCTTGCCGGATTTATGACGACCTCGTCGGATTTGTGGCGAACGCCGGATTTATGGCGACCTTGCCGGAAATGTGGCGACCTTGACGGATTTGTGGCGACCTTGCCGGATTTATGGCGACCTTGCCTGGGATGTGGCGACCGTACTGGATTTGTGGGCGACCTTGACGGATTTATGGTGACCTTGCCGGAATTGTGGCGACCTTGCCGTATTTGTGGCGACCTTGCCGGATTTATGGCGACCTTGCGGCAAATGTGGCGACCTTGCCGGATTTCTGGCGACCTTGCCGGATTTATGTCGACCTTGCGGAAATGTGGCGACCTTCCAGATTTGATCGACCTTGCCGGAAATATGGCGACCTTGCCGGATTTATGGCGTCCTAGCCGGATTTATGGAGACCTTGCCGGATTTATGGAGACCTTGCCGAAAATATGGCGACCTTGCCGGAAATGTGGAGACCTTGCCGCATTTGTGGCGGCCTTGCTGGATTTGTGGCGACCTTGCCGGATTTATGGCGACCTTACCGGAAATGTCGCGACCCTTGCCGGATTTGCGGCGACCTTGCCGGATTTATGGCGACCTTGCCGGGAATGTGGCGACCTTGCCGGATTTATGGCGACATTCCCGGATTAATGGCGACCTTGCCGGAAATGTGGCGACGTTGCTGGATTTGTGGCGACCTTGCCGGGTTTATGGCGACCTTGCCTGAAATGTGGCGGCCTTGGCGGATTTGTGGCGACCTTGCCGGGATTTATGGCGACCTTGCCGGGGATGTGGCGACCGTACCGGATTTGTGGCGACCTTGACGGATTTATGGCGACCTTGCCGGAATTGTGGCGACCTTGCCGTATTTGTGGCGACCTTGCCGGGTTTATGGCGACCTTGCGGCAAATGTGGCGATCTTGCCGGATTTCTGGCGACCTTGCCGGATTTATGGCGACCTTGCCGGAAATGTGGCGACCTTGCCGGATATCCCCTTGCCGGAATACCCCCCCCCCCCCCCCACTTAGCACTGGCGTCCTAGCCGGATTTATGGAGACCTTGCCGGATTTATGGCGACCTTGCCGGAAATATGGCGACCTTGCCGGAAATGTGGCGACCTTGCCGCATTTGTGGCGGCCTTGCTGGATTTGTGGCGACCTTGCCGGATTTATGGCGACCCTACCGGAAATGTCGCGACCTTGCCGGATTTGCGGCGACCTTGCCGCATTTATGGCGACCTTGCCGGGAATGTGGCGACCTTGCCGGATTTATGGCGACGTTCCCGGATTAATGGCGACCTTGCCGGAAATGTGGCGACGTTGCTGGATTTGTGGCGACCTTGCCGGGTTTATGGCGACCTTGCGTGAAATGTGCCGACCTTGACGGATTTGTGGCGACCTTGACGGATTTATGGCGACCTTGCCGGCGATGTGGCGACGGTACCGGGTTTGTGGCGACCTTGCCGGATTTATGGCGACCTTGCCGGAATTGTGGCGACATTGCCGTATTTGTGGCGACCTTGCCGGATTTATGGCGACCTTGCGGCAAGTGTGGCGACCTTGCCGGATTTGTGGCGACCTTGCCGGATTTATGGCGACCTTGTCGGATTTATGGCGACATTGTGGAATTTGTGGCGACCTTGCCGGATTTATGGCGACCTTGCCGGAAATGTGGCGACCTTGCCGGACTTGTGGCGACCTTGCCGGATTCATGGCGACCTTGCCGGAAATGTGGCGACCTTGCCGGATTTGTGGCGACGATGCCAGATTTCTGGCGACCTAGCCGATATGTTGCGAGCTTACCGGATTTGTGGCGACCTTGCCGGATTTATGGCGACCTTGCCGGAAATGTGGCGACCTTGCCGGATTTGACGCGACCTTGCCGGAAATATGGCGACCTTGCCGGATTTATGTCGTCCGAGCCGGATTTATGGCGACCTTGCCGGATTTATGGCGACCTTGTCGGATTTATGGCGACATTGTGGAATTTGTGGCGACCTTGCCGGATTTATGGTGACCTTGCCGGAAATGTGGCGACCTTGCCGGACTTGTGGCGACCTTGCCGGATTCATGGCGACCTTGCCGGTTTTTATGGCGACCTT
>JAXLNO010004766.1:0-57500 GCA_038087875.1 Malacoraja senta
ACCGCCGAGCGGCCCTACACCTGCACCCAGTGCGGCAAGGATTTCACCGACTCTACCAGGCTGCTGTCCCACCAGCGCACCCACACCGGCGAGCGACCCTACACCTGTGCCCAGTGCGGTAAGGGCTTCATCTGCTCCAACAGCCTGCGGGTGCACCAGCGCACCCACACCGGCGAGCGCCCCTTCACCTGCACCCTGTGCGGCAAGGGTTTCACCCACTCCACCACTCTGCTGTCCCACCAGCGCACCCACACCGGCGAGCACCCCTACACCTGCAGCTACTGCGGCAAGGGCTTCATGTGCTCCAGCACCCTGCTGGAGCACCAGCGCACCCACACCGTGGAACGGCCCTTCACCTGCACCAAGTGCGGCAAAGGCTTCACCCGGTCCAGTCACCTGCTGTAGCACCAGCGCACCCACACCGGCGATCGCCCCTTCACCTGCACCCAGTGCGGCAAGGGCTTCACTCACTCTTCCAAGCTGCTGTCCCACCAGAGGGTGCACGCCGGCGATCGTCCCGTCCCCAGCCCGGTGTGTGGAGAGCGCTTTGCCATGGCCTCACATTCCCTGTCTCACCAGCGCGTGCACACCAGTGGCCAGCCCTACGACTGCCCGTACTGCGGTGAGGAGTTGGACAGCTCGCGGGGGTTGTGGCAGCACCGGAGGGCCCACGCCGGCGAGCAGCTGCTCCCACTGTCACAAGAGAGCATGGGGGCTGCGGGAGCACCAGTGGATACACACGGGAGAGAGACCCTTTGTGTGCACTGAGTGTGGCAAGGGTTTCACCCGCCTTGACCACCTGCTGGAGCACCGACGTGTCTACACCGGCCAGCGCCCCTTCACCTGCCCGCTCTGCGGCAAGGCCTTTGCCCGCTCCTCCAGCCTGCTGGCACACCGCCACGTGGATAGGCGCTGTTTAGGTAGACACAAAATGCTGGAAGGAAGGGTTACGTTTCAGGGTCGAGACCCATCTTCAGTGTCATAGAGTGATACAGTGTGGAAACAGGCCCTTCAGCCCAACTTGCCCACACTGACCAACATGTCCCAGCTACACTAGTCCCACCTGCCTGTGTTTGGTCCATATCCCTCCAAACATGTCCTATCCATGTAACTGTCTAACTGTTTCTTGGGATAGTCACAGCCTCAACTACCTCCTCTGACAGTTTGTTCCATACTCCCACCACCCTTTGTGTGAAAAATGTACCCCTCAGTTTCCTTTTAAATCTTTTCCCCTTCACCTCTGGTCCTCGATTCCCCCACTCTGGGCAAGAGATTCTGTGCATCTAACTAAATCGTGTTCTATGCAAGATTCCAGCATCTGCAGTATCTTGTTTCTCCCTCACCTATATACACCTCTGAAGAAGGGTCTCAACCTGAAACGTTAAGCATTCCTTCTCTCTAGAGTTGTTGCCTGTACTGCTGAGTTACACCAGCATTTTGTCTCCACCTATCACTTGCCAGTCTTTTTCCAGCCACCATCTCTCTTTTCCAGCTACCTCCCCCCACCCTCTGAAGAAGGGTCCTGACTCAAAACGTTGTCTGTCCATTCCCTCTAAAGCGGTGGAGGATCTCAGTGGGTCAGGCCGCATCTGTAGAGGGAAGGGAATCTAAGGCGACCACTCCCACCTCTCCTTTCCAACTTTCTCCACCCCACCCCCACCCCAAGCAGTCTGAAGAAGGGCCCTGACCTAGAATGTTGCCTGTCCATGCTCTCCAGAAGTGCAAGTTACTCCAAGAGATTGTGTCTCTCTTTCTAAGCCAGCATCTACTGTTCCTTCTTTACGAATGTGAAGAGGAAAAAAATTGTTAAGACCAAAGTTGGTCTTAGAAAACTGAAAAAGGTGAATTTATTATGGGGAACAAGGAAATGGCAGATGAGTTGAACAGGTACTTTGGATCCGTCTACACTAAGGAGGACACAAACAATCTTCCTGATGTACCAGTGGCCAGAGGATCTACGGTGACGGAGGAACTGAAGGAAATCCACATTAGGCAGGAAATGGTGTTGGGTGGACTGGTGAGACTGAAGGCTGATAAATCCCCAGGGCCTGATGGTCTGCATCCCAGGGTACTTAAGGAAGTGGCTCAAGAAATCGTGGACGCATTGGTGATCATTTTCCAATGTTCTATAGATTCAAGATAAGTTCCTGTGGATTGGAGGGTAGCTAATGTTATGCCACTTTTTAAGAAAGGCGGGAGAGAGAAAACGGAATTATAGACGTTAGCCCAGGGGTGGAGAACCTTTTCATGTTGGAATGCCGCATTAAGTTAGCTGTAATCTAATAAAGCCGCATCCATGATACTTCAATTAGATATAGTTCAAAATGTACTTTATTTTGTAAAAATCTAACTACTATGTACTAACTTCAAGAAAATGATTTTTTTTTTGTTAATTCTAAAGTTAACTAACCTTTTAATGATTTTGTTGTGACTGCTTTTTGTGGGAAAGCATTTGAATATTTGGTTGCAACATGGAGGTACGCAGTTTCAGCTGATCTTCTAGATGGGTATCCATTATTTGTGACCTTAAGGGCGTCTTGATTTTGGTTAGATAGAAGAACGTAGATTCGCAGCAATAAGTGGTTGAAAAGCAAGAAAGCATTTTTCGTGCATGTTGCCGAAGACGTGGGTATTCTATTGCATTTTTCCATATTTCAATCGGATCTTTCAGCAACAAAAAAGGACTTTAAAATTTCACCTTCTGAGAGCTCAATCAATTCCATCTGTAGTTCTATAGCAGCCTTGGAGACAACAACTAGGTGAGGTTGAAATGCTAATTTGAATGCTAAAAACTGCTAATTTTGTTGAATCTTCTTTTACTCTTTGGTATTTTAAATACGTTCATTTAAAGATTAAAATAAAAATAATAAAATACGGACAAAAACTTATTAATACAAATAAAGGGATTTGTTCGACAAAATTTGGATTCATTCAAAAGGCCACACTTAATGGCCTAGAAGGCCGCATGTGGCCTTAAGGCCGAATGTTCCCCACCCCTACGTTAGCCTGACATCGGTGGTGGGGAAGATGCTGGAGTCACTTATTTACAAAGGGGAAATCATGCTTGACTAATCTACTGGAATTTTTTGAGGATGTAACTAGGAAAATGGACAAGGGAGAGCCAGTGGATGTAGTGTACCTGGACTTTCAGAAAGCATTTGATAAGGTCCCACAAAGGAGATTAATGGGCAAATTTAGGGCACAAGGTATTGGGGGGAGAGTGCTGACATGGATGGAAAATTGGCAGGCAGACAGGAAACAAAGAGTAGGTATTAACGGATCCCTTTCAGAATGGTAGGCAGTGACTAGTAGCGTACCGCAAGGCTCGGTGCTGGGTCTGCAGCTATTTACAATATACATCAATGATTTAAATGAAGGGATTCAAAGTAACATTAGCAAATTTGCAGATGACACAAAGCTGGGTGGCAGTGTGAACTGTGAGGAGGATGCTATGGGAATGCAGGGTGACTTGGACAGGTTGGGTGAGTGGGCAGATGCATGGCAGATGCAGTTTAATGTGGATAAATGTGAGGTTATCCACTTTGGCAGCGGAAACAGAAAGGCAGATCATTATCTAAAGGGTGTCAAGTTGGGAAAAGGGGAAGTACTACTGGATCTGGGGATTCTTGTACTGATGCAGTAAGCATGCAGGTACAGCAGGCAGTGAAGAAAGCGATTGGCGAATGGCCTTCATAACAAGAGGATTTGACTATTGGAGCAAAGAGGTCCTTCTGCAGTTGTACGGGGCCCCAGTGATAACACACCTGGAGTATTGAGGAAGGACATTCATACAGCGTAGGTTAATTCCCGGGGTGGCGGGACTGTCATACGCTGAGAGAATGGAGCGGCTGGGCTTGTATAATCTGGAGTTTAGAAGGTTGAGAGGGGATGTTATTGAAACGTATAAGATTATTAAGGGTTTGGACACTCTAGAGGCAGGAAACATGTTCCCAATGATGGGGGAGTCCAGAAACAGGGGTCACAGTTTAAGAATAAGGGGTAAGCCATTATGAACGGAGATGAAAACAAAAATTATCTCGAAGAGTTGTGAGTCTGGAATTCTCTGCCTCAGAGGGCGGTGGAGGCCGGTTCTCTGGATGCTTTCGAGTGAGAGCTAGATAGGGCTCTTAAAGATAGCGGAGTGAGGGGATATGGGGAGAAGGCAGGAACGGGGTACTGATTGTGGATGATCAGCCATGGTCACATTGAATGGTGCTGCTGGTTCGAAGGGCCGAATGGCCTACTCCTGCACCTATTGTCTCTAATGTCTATTGTATCAGGACTAGGCGTGTATTTCACCCTACACGTGCGCTCGGTCCTCCAAGGCCTGCTGGATCTCCCGGTTGCCAACCATTTTAGCTCCCCTTCCTACTCCCACACTGATGTTTCTGCCCTGGGCCTCCTCCATTGCCAGAGTGAGGTGACACGCAAACTGGAGGAACAGCACCTCAGAGCTTACAGCCCAATGACAGGAACATTGAATTCTCCAAATTAAGGAGACCCCCCTCCTAATCAAGTCCTGGAGTCTGTAGCCCCATCTCATTTTTCCAGCTTTCTCCCCTGACTCCATCAGTCCAAAGAAGGGTCCAGACCCAACACGTCGCCTGTCCATTCCCCTCCAAAGTGCCGGTAGAACTCAGCAGGTCAGCCATCCGTGGTGGGAAACAGATGGAGAAGTGTTCTTATTACAAGCTCTCCTTGGCCCTGTCGAAAATGCGGAGTCCATTCTTGGGATGGGATGCAAGGTCCGAGCTGACCAGTCATCGACAGCCCCCCTTCCCTTCCCTCGTGGGCCATCTCTTTGTCATTCCTCTGTCTTCTTCTCGCTGGATGACAAGCAGAACCATCTTGACTTAACAGTAGATGTATCTTCTTCCTTTTGGCCTTTTGTTTCTGCAGGTATTTACAGCGGAATCAAAACTACTTCCCTTAGGTCCTGATCTTCCTTTTGTTTTAGTAAAGGTAGAACCTTTGACAGTTGCGATTGGTTTAGGATCTTGAATATTCCCATAGCGTAAATTTGACATGAACCCTACTTCCTTTTCTATGAAGTTCCCCAGATCTGGAAACATGGCCTCTCGATTCTCATTTTCCTCTAACAGACCAGCTTTATCTTTTCTCTAAGTCTATAGGGCAGTTTTAGAGTGATCGTTTTCATATTGCTAACAACATTCATTTCTTGCATGTGGTCTAAGAGGGTAGTCATTTCGTTCATACTTCTATGAAATATCGCAAACTCCCGCAATGCTTTCGCGTCTTCTGGCTGGATAGCTGTCCAAGCGTAGGCCTTCTTCATGAGGATGTCTTTGGATCATGGAAGTTTAAAGGGACTTTTATGTAGTGTGTCGGCAGCGAGCGACGACTGCGGAGGGTTCAACAGCCCCGACCACGGGTGAACAAAAGGGGAAGATGATTGAACTTTATTACCTTCCATCACAGTGAGGAATGTGGATTCTGCTCTGGTGGATGTTTATGTTAGATTTTATTTTATGTAGCTGTGTGTCTTGTTGCTTTTTACTCAGTATGGCTGTATGGTAACTCAAATATCACTGTACCTTAATTGGTGCATGTGACAATAAATTCCAACTTGAACTTGATCAGCTTTCGTCTACATATTAAAAAAAAAGGATAATGCTGACTGATCGTGCACAATTGTGACGGCTTGATTTCAAAGACAGGACAGGAGCATTCCCTGAGGGATTCGGGTGGTTGGAAGAGGTTTTGTCTGTGTTTTTCCCCTCGGTTGTTGTCCGGGAAGGGAGGCGGCGGCACTCGGCCCGTCGGGGCTAGGATGCGCGGGAGGAAGGCTGAGCTTGAATTGATGCTTGGATGGCTGAGCTCGCCTCCCCTGCCCCGACCCGCATCCGGTCCACCACGGAGGGGGAAGCGTGCAAACTCCACATGGACAGCGTCGGTGGTCGCCCTGCGCAGAGACAGGCCCTTCGGCCCCTCTCGTCCGTGCTACCCCACGCTTTCTGCAACACAATCTTGCACTGTTCTGCACTGGATATTGCATTTATTGCATTTGTCATCACTGTATGTACACTGTTTGCTCTGGCGGCTGCGTGTGAACGGGAGATTTCATCGCCTCCCGATCGATTTGCAGAACAACAAACTAATGAAGCATCTGGAACACAGTTCTCCTGGGTTGCTGCAGGCTGAAGCATCACACTACTACCCTGTTGAACCCCGTCAGTCCCACAGCACAGAAACACACAGCCATGCCTATCGAAGCTAGTCCCACATGCCCACGTCTGGCCCCTCACCCTCTGTGCCTTTCCCACCCATGCCCTTAGAAAGGAGATGAGGAGGATTTTCTTTAGCTGGAGGATGGTGAATCTGTGGAATACATTGCCACAGAGGGCGGTGGAGGCCAAGTCACCGGGTATTGTTTAGATTTTAGAGATACTGCGCGGAAACAGGCCCTTCGTCCCAACGCGTCATCGCCGACCCGTGGTCACCCCGTATACTAGCTCCATCCTGCACACATTAGGGACAATTTTACAAAAGCCAATTAACCTACAATCAAGCAGGTCTTTGGAATGCGGAAGGAAACCGGAGCACCCGGAGAAAACCCACGCAGGTCACGGGGAGAACGTGCAAACTCCGAACAGACAGCATCCGTATTCAGGATGGAACCCGGGTCTCTGGCGCTGTGAGGCAGCAACTCTACCGCTGCACCACTGTGTATTTTTGCTATCTATCATTTCATTTATTACTCACACCAGCAGAGTTGTGCACAAATGGTTCACATTAATAATGTCAATCTGAGGGGCAACTTTTCCAGACAGAGGGTGGTGGGAGTGCGGAATGAGCAGCCGGAGGAGGTAGTTGAGGCAGGGACTATCACAATGTTTTAGAGACACTTGGATAGGACAGGTTTGGAGGGATATGGGCCAAACGCGGGCAGGTGGGACTAGTGTAGATTGGGCATGTTGGTCGGGGTGGGCAAGTGGAACTAGTGTAGATGGGGCATGTTGGTCGGGGTGGGACTAGTGTATATGGGGCATGTTGGTCGGGGTGGGACTATTGTATATGGGGCATGTTGGTCAGGGTGGGACTAGTGTAGGTGGGGCATGTTGGGCGGGGTGAGACTAGTGTAGATGGGGCATGTTCGTCGTGGTGGGACTAGTGTAGATGGGGCATGTTGGTCGGGGTGGGACTAGTGTAGACGAGGCATGTTGGTCGGGGTGGGACTAGTGTAGATGGGGCATGTTGGTCGGGGTGGGACTAGTGCAGATGGGGCATGTTGGTCGGGATGGGACTTGTATAGATGGGGAATGTTGGTCGGGGTGGGACTTGTGTAGATGGGGCATGTTGTTCGAGGTGGGACTAGTGTAGATGGGGCATGTTGGTCGTGGTGGGACTAGTGTAGGTGGGGCATGTTGGTCGGTGTGGGCAAGTTTGGCCGAAGAAAGGGCCTGTTTCCTTGCTGTGACTATGAACTTCCAAATAGTAATATTCTCCTTTCTCTGGGTCATTCATTGTTAATAAAGAAAGTTTACTTTTCCTGTTTAAATTTGCACAGTAAAGTATAGTCAGAAGTGAGCCCACCTGCTTCAGCCATGATAAATTAACAAATCATCGCTATTCATTTCTCAGACGTTAGAATTGGTCAGAACATTCCCCCCACCGTGACACTTGACACCAATGTCCCTCGGGGTCATGACCTTGCCACCCACAACTTGTGACCAGGTCTCAGGCCAATGGGATCGAGACGTCCGTCCACTGGTCAGAACATTATTTCAGCCACATGAGCAGCAAAGATGAGATAGAATATGGGAAAGACATTGAGAACCTTCTGTCCTGAAGGGCCGAATGGCCTACTCCTGCACAAATTGTCAGGATAACAATCCATCCCTCAACATCAGCAAGACAAAAGAGTTAGCGTTTACAAGAACAATCCCAGGAATGAGTGGGTTAAAGTACGATGAGCGTTTGTCGGCGCTGGGCCTGTACTCGCTGGAGTTTGGAAGATTGAGGGGGGGGGGACTTCATTGAAACTTCACCGAACAGTGAAAGGCCCGGATAGAGTTGATGTGGAGAGGATGTTTCCACTAGTGGGAAAGTCTTGGACCAGAAGGCACAGCCTCAGAATTAAAGGACGATCCTTTAGGAAGGAAATGAGGAGGAATTTCTTTAGCCAGAGGATGGTGAATCTGTGGGATTCGTTGCCCCAGACGGCGGTGGAGGCCACAAGTCAGTGGATATATTTAAGGCAGAGATAGATAGATTGTTGATTAGTACGGGTGTCAGGGGTAATGGGGAGAAGGCAGGTGAATGGGGTTAGGAGGGAGAGATAGATCGGCCATGATTAAATGGTGGGATAGAGTCGATGGGCCGAATGGCCTAATTCTAATTATGTGTGTCGTTTCTGACTTCAGGAAATGCAAGCAGACACTTTATGCAAAGAGCAACGAGTCGGAGGGCAATTATTGTCCCGCAGACAACTACTGCCCCAGGTGGATATCATGATGTGTGCAACAAACATTGATTGGCCACTGGTGGTCGAAGGCTTAATGTGGTAATTGGCTTGATTGAAGCTAATTAGAAAATTGTCAGCTGCTGTGTATAAAAGGGGGAGTTGTGGGAGTGTCGGAGTGCAGATGTACTGGGCTGTGGATGGGAGCAGTGGTCCTGGGCTGTGGATGGGAGCAGTGGTCCTGGACTGTGGATGAGAGCAGTGGTCCTGGGCTGTGGATGAGAGCAGTGCTCAGTGCAGAGACAGGGAGTCTGTCTTTGTGTCCACTGCAGACGCTGGTTTGTACCAAACATAGACACATTACTGGAGTAACTCAGTGGGCCAGGCAGCATCTCTGGACAAACAAGAGACTTTGGGATGGAACAAAGGGTTCTTACCGAAAATATCACATCCTTTTCCTCCAGCGATGTTGCGTGACCCGCTGAGTTACTCAAGCACTTTGTCTATCTGCAATAAAATGTTGATCAGTGATAATTGTTAATGATTGAAGCACAATGTGGAACAAGGAGCTGGAACAGATGCATGGATAATGTAGAATATTGGGTTGAAGGGACCCGAGGGGCATTCTTACTGTGAACCCAGTGACTTGGATGGAGTAAGGATGTGTAAAAGTCTCCAATGTTTGGAGACCCTTTGAAAGTGTGAAGACGAGATTTCTGAGGATATTGCCAAGAATTGTTGTTGCTGCCAAGTGAAACCAGTACTTTGTCCACCTATCAGACGGGCCTGCAGTGCAGCTGATCACCACACGGTGGGAGTGTTGACCACAAATTGGACAGGCCTGCTGTGCGGCGGATCACCACACGGTGGGAGTGTCGACCACAAATTGGACAGGCCTGCAATGCGGCGGATCACCACACGGTGGGAGTTTTGACCACAAATTGGACAGTCCTGCAGTGCAGCGGATCACCACACGATGGGAGTGTTGATCACAAACTGGACGGGCCTGCAGTGCGGCGGATCACCACACGGTGGGAGTGTTGACCACAAATTGGAGTGACCCGTTATACGAATTCACTGCACATTGGGAGTTGCTGTCTACAAATTAGATATAATTGTGCTCTTTACTGCAAAATGGTTCTTTATTGGTCTGTGACCCGTTTCCTTTCCCTGTAATGCACCCATTGTACAGATGCCAAAGTTTGTAAAAGCCCTAAAACCAGCGAAGATTTGGGATGAAAATAAAGGAACTGCAGATGCTGGTTTACAAAAAAAGTTATAAAATGCTGGAGTAACTCAGCGGGTCAGGCAGCATCTGTGGAGAACGTGGATAGGTGACGTTTCACAGAGTGCTGGAGTAACTCAGCGGGTCAGGCAGGATACCCATAGTAAAGAGTACAGGTCTGGTGGGCAACTCTGTGAGAGAGTTCAAGTCAAGTTTATTCGTCACATACACATACGAGATGTGCAGTGAAATGAAAAGTGGCAATGCTTGTGGATTGTGCAAAAACAACAAACAAATGACAAAACAGAATTGAATCACATATTCACATATTACATATTTGTGGGAGGAAAAAATAAAAAAACAGCAATTTTAAAAATACACCACACAACAGTAAATTGGTTCAGTAAAGTTAGTCCCCGGTGAGATAGGAGTTTACATTCCGAATGGCCTCTGGGAAGAAACTCCTTCTGATCCTCTCCCTTTTCACAGCATGGCGTTTGTCTGACCGTAGCAGCTGGAACAGTCCATTGCAGGGGTGGAAGGGGTCTCCCGTGATCTTATTGGCTCTGGAGTTGCACCTCCTACAGAGGGGCGAGAGTCGTTCCCATAGTTCGTTCGGCCGAATGCACTACTCTCTGCAGAACCTTCTTGTCCTGGGCAGAGCAGTTCCCAAACCAAATTGTGATGTTGCCGGACAAGATGCTTTCCACAGCCGCTGAGTAGAAGCACTGGAGGATCCTCAGAGAGACTCTGAATTACCTCAATTGCCTGAGGTGGTAAAGGCACTGCCTCGCCTTACTCACCAGTGCTGCAGCATGTGATGTCCATGTCATATCCTCAGAGATGAGGAATCCCAGGTATTTAAAGCAGCTCATCCTATCCACTGTATCGCCATTTATCTTCAATGGTGTGTACGCCCTCGGATGATGTGCCCTCCTGAAGTCCACGATCAGCTCCTTAGTTTTTTTGATAATCAAGAGGAGGCTGTTGTCCTGACACCAGAGTGCCAGATCAGCCATCTCCTCCCGGTACGCCTTCTCAGCGTTGTCTGAGATCAGGCCCACCACCACAGTGTCATCAGCAAACTTGATTATAGAGTTGGAGCTAAACCTAGCCACTCAGTCATGCGTATACCGGGAGTACAGTAGGGGGCTGAGGACGCAATCCTGGGGGGATCCTGTGCTCAGGGTGAGGGACTTCGATGTATTTCCTCCCATCCTGACTACCTAGGAAGGCAAGTCTGTTGGGGACTATCGTGTTGAAGGCTGAACTGAAGTCTATGAACAGCATCCTCACATAGCCCCCCTTCTGGCTGTCAAGATGAGAGAGAGTGGTGCAGAACCTGGGAGACTGCAACGTCCGTGGATCTGTTCGGACGGTATGCGAATTGTAGCCGGTCTATTTTGCGAGGGAAGAAGGCGCAGTTGTGTTTCTTGACCAGCCTCTCAAACCACTGTTTGTGTACAGGGTTTGATGCCCATAGTAAGAGTTACAGCATTCGGCAACTCAGTCAGGGAGTTCACTGTTTGTGTGAAGTTTTGTCTTTGATATAGCTGGCATGTTGTTGTGCCAGTTTGATTATGAAAATAGTCAATTAATCTTCTACCCTGTAGGATTCACTACTGCAGACATTTGAATTTCACTGTACCTTAATTGGTAAACGATAAACTGACCTTGAAACATTGGGACTAGAGTTATTTTACCAGGCCCTGTCCATCCAGTGTTTGATATTTTGAGGTAAATGTGGAATCATCTCACCTGCTGCTGTTTCTCCCTCCACAGTTACTCTACTTGTTCCTGGTTGATGAGCCAAGGTCTTTGGAGATCTTCTAATGTCCCCAGTTTTCTATGGTTTGTGATAGATGGGCTTTGTCAACTTGCTGTTCCAAGTACTGCTTGTGATAGAGGGTATCCTGACTGCACTTGTGAGTACCTGCTTATTTTTTTACTTCAGTAGCTCAACAATGTTTTGTTGTTGCCATGATTGTAATTTGGACAGGTTCATTTAGATGTAAAAGTTCATAATTTTTCCTGCAATAACCCTTTAGATCTATGTAATTTTCTTGCAGGGTTGCAGGCAATCAAGTTGTTAATGATATTCTGCAGCACCTCTTCCATTCTCTTGCAGACACCTTTCACAGGTTATGTGTTTGAAGTTCGAACCTTGTCTCCAAAAGCTGCTACATTAAATATGCGTGAAGGCAGGCAATTAGCACATGTTGTATTTGTTTTAAAGCTCCTACTTTGTTTATCTTCTGTGCTTCTTCCATTCTCATCCTCGCAGGCCGACAATTGAAGCGCGGCGTTGCCAGAAGAGGGGACCGCACGGCAACCGCGAGAGCGCTGCACGGATGCTGCTTGGGGGCCGAGTGATCTCCGTACGGCCGGTTCCACGAGCTTGCGGCGTCGGGTGATGACGTCATCGTGCAACGCGATGCACTACGCGATGACGTCATCGCGCAACGCGACGCGCTACGTGATGACGTCTTTCGGATCGCGGGGCTGTGGCGGCGGGCGTGCCGCACACGTGCCTCACTGGCGGCGGCTGTGGCGGCGGCCGTGCCTCACTGGCGGCGGCTGTGGCGGCGAAAGTTCGACTCACGGCGCTCGTGCCGCACTGGCGGCGGCTGTGGCGGTGACCGTGCCGCACTCGTGCCTCACTGGCGGCGGCTGTGCGGTAAGAAATTATTTTTAAACATTGCTGACTTTTTGTGAGCACCGTGCGGTGTTGGGACCAACGCCGCACGACCTCGGCGGTGTGCGTTTGACCGAACCCACCATCTCTGGCGGTCCATGAGCGGTAGGTACTTCCTGTATCACCGCCAATGACCGCAGACTCGTGAGACAGGCCTTTTACACAGTCCTCAATGGTTATTAAGTGCACGTTTGTTTACTTTTGCAACACTGAATCCATTCTCTCGGAAGACATGCAGGCAGATTTCAGAGGTTGTTTTAACACTCCAGAGGATGATCTTTGTTAAACTGTCAACAATGGGCACCAAATCTGGGGATGCTGGGACCAATTTGTTGAGCCCATTTTTAGGAACCTAACAAAGGTACAAACCACACACAGTATTTTGTTCACGTATGCGCGTACATATTCACAGGGCCTATGAGAGAGTGGCGCAGGGGTTACATTGTACCCAGGCCCGGAGTCCAAAAGGTGGGCTGGGTATTTCCTGAAATCTCATAAAATGTTTGCATATATTTAGTGAAGACTAGCATTCACATTTTGTGTGAGCCGACATAGTTTTATATATCGTAATTCGTAGAAATTGTGATCAATAATAAAGCGGGGAATTGTAACTGGCGGGTGTGTGGTCGGGGTAACCTGATTAAAAGAGGGGGAAGGGAAGACCCATCACTACTAACCCTAGCACTACATTTGTTATTTATCAGTTTTATTTAAGAGTTCACATCATAACTTTTATAAAGATGAATCAATTGTAAAACAAAATGATCATCAAGGTTAGCATTACCTTTATTCCTTGGAAACCTTGCTATTGTTTTGATGTAATGAGGAGGCAGCCATGATCCCAGAGTACTCGCTGCCTAGCGACCAGGAAGCAAAGCACGTGATTGAGGTTGGACGATGACACGTTGGCCTGGCTTGCCTCAACGGAGCTGCAGGTCTAAAAGACATATGACAGAAGAAGAAGAGGTTAGATGCCAATTGACCAATGTCAAACGTGCTTTGATTGGACAATTACTACTCAGAAAATTTGTGATTTTTCTCATATTTTAAAAATATGTGCAGGTTTTGTTCTTGACGAGTTTCAGGTATGATTTATCTAATATTTTTACTCAATGTCAAAAATTCAGGTAGTTCCGTGATTTGGTTCACAAACTTAAACGAAAAGGCACCTCAGATCACAGCCTATTTGAGGAAATGAGAGATACTTGAGGGTCACGAGGGGGATTTTGTGGGAATCATTGAAGATCTCTAAGCCCAATCTTGCTCCAAGTTCTCTGTGACCTTCCACACCTGGCGCTGGAGAAGCTGTTTAGGAACAACTTGATGGGATTTCTTCTGGCCCCGGATCTCTTCCAGATGGTGTGAAGGGCAAGGTTTGAAACATCTTCCGACTGATGTGGTCGCCAGCTGTTTGCGAGGAACTTTCCCACCGAAGACTTGCAAGAAAATGCCACTGGGGCTCATGATGACTCAGAGCCTGACGAGTTTGACAAATTTCTCAAGCGTCGTGGATTCTCCCGTGCAGCCCCAAGAGGTATTGGACATATACTTGTCCCATTGCACCCGTATACCTGTCCCATTACACCTGTATACTTGTCCCATTGCACCCGTATACCTGTCCCATTGTACAATATACCTGTCCCATTACGCCTGTATACTTGTCCCATTGCACCAGTATACCTGTCCCATTGCACCAGTATACCTGTCCCATTACACCAGTATACCTGTCCCATTACACCAGTATATCTGTCCGTTTCCTCAAGCATCCATTTCCTGATCATTCCAGAGGCACAGCATGCAAAACCCAGAGACAGACCCCACCCCCCCCCCCCAATATCTATCCCCTTCACTGTCCCCACCCTGACAAACAGCCCCAGGCATAGGCAGAAATTCACTACTAAATAGAGACACACAAGTACATCGCAGTGGTCCCTGTTAAACTCTTTCATGTAGGCCCAGACCACAACTTTAGTGAATGAACCCTAACGAGGGGAAGGGGCAATGTAATATTTAAACTAAAGACAGGCCGAGCCCAATTAGAGAAAACAGTCGTTAATCTTTTCCAAACATTCATCCACACTGAAGCCCAAGAGAAGGTTCTAAACAGGGGCCTTACCTTTGTACCAACTCCATAACCATATTCACATAGACCAAGTTATATACAAAACAAACCAATGTCACGTTAGTGATTTGAAGTCTGCTGACATCTTCCTTCACACTGGACACCTAGAGAGGAAGAGATTCCAATTGAAATTAAATGTCATGAGAAACAGGATCAGCCTTTGAAAGGATTGTAGTGAACCCTACAGGATAGCAGAATACATTGACGACTGTAATTCACTGGCACAGCAACATGCCAGCTTTGTTGAAGGGCAGCACAGTGGCACAGCGGTAGAGTTGTTGCCAGAGACACAGATTCTGTACGGAGTTTGTACGTTCTCCCAGTGACTGCATGGGTTTTCTCAGAGATCTTCACTTTCCTCCCACCATTCAAAGACGTGCAGGTTTGTAGGATAATTGACTTGGTATAAATGTAACATTGTCCCTAGTGTGTGTAGGATAGTGTTATTGTGCGGGGATCGCTGGTCGGTGCGGACTCGGTGGGCCAAAGGGCCTGTTTCCGCACTGTGTCCCTAAATGTGAAACTTACCATGTCACATGAAGTGTTCTCCCCAACACTGCCCCTTATACCGTACCCTTTACCATGGACATTGAAACCCTGTGCACAAAACAGAAACAGATAGGAGCATACAGGCAGTTCAAATATCTGGAGAAACACACCATGACAAACCAGATACTACTTTAACTGACAAAGAAATACTTTGAATTAAATGAGACGTACAAGTAAAGGAACAATAGAGAAGTTTGGCCCAGTTTATGCAACATTTGGCAGAATGGGGAAGACAGTCTAACCCTGGCAGACTCTTCCAGCATCAGAGGACAGTCTTTGGAGATCCTGGGTGGAAACTAACACTAATTGGTCACCCCTTTAGAAAGGAGCAGAGAGGAGAGGAAATGGATTCTGGCAACAGACACAAACATACTAAACCAAATATAGATTTAGACCAATTCCAAACAAAGCTACAGTTGGGTGAATGGAAGGGGCAAGATTACTTAATTGTAATGAGTTAAAAACAAGTGTTATGAACATTAAACTACTTTCCCTGCAACAGGAGGTAACTGGGATGACTTTAACCAGGGGATGTAACCTGGTCTAAAACAAAGTGCTGGAGCTACTCAGTGGGTCAGGCAACATCTGCCAGCCTGCAAAGGGAATGGACAGATGTTTCAGGTTGGGATCCTTCTTCAGACTGATGGAGTAGGGCAGAGAAAGTGGAAGTGAAACTAACACTAATTGTTCACCTTCACAAAAGAGCAGAGAGGAGAGGAAATGGATTCTGGCAACAAACACACTCAAACCAAATGTAGATTTAGACCAATTCCAATACTACAGTAGGGTGAATGGCAGGATTGATAATTTGTAATGAGACTTCAAGTGTCATCAACATTGAACTACTTTCCCTGCAACAGCAGCCAACTAGGATTACTTTAACCAGGGAATGTAACCTGGTCAAAAACAAAGTGCTGGAGGTACCTGGCAGATCAGGCCCCATCTACCCGACCACAAAGGGAATGGACAGATGCTGTCGTTTCCTGTTCAGACCCTTTTAGACTGATGGAGTCGGGCAGAGAATGTGGGATAGAGGTGGGAGCAGGACAAAGCCTGTTATGTGATTAGTGGGTACAGGGGAGAGGGTGACGGGTTGTGACATTGGCTAGGGGTGACAAGAAGACAAAAGGTGCAACAGATGAGAAGAGTGAAACGTAAAGCTGGAGGGAGGCATATGGGTGGAAGGGGATAGAGTGAAATATGAGACTGGTTTGGGAGGTGAGCATACAGAGGGAAGGAGCAGAGTGGCCAAGTTGTTGAGGGAAGTGTTCACACCAGGGTGGGGGGTGCAGGGAAAGAGGGGGTTCCCATCACCAGGGTGGGGGTGCAGGGAAAGAGGGGGTCCCATCACCTGTGTGGGGGGGGGGGGTGCAGGGAAAGAGGGGGTTCCAATCACCAGTATGCTGATTCCCCACCATGCCTCATTTCCCTTGTATCCCCTCCCATGTCCCATTCACCAATAAACCTCCCTCTGGCTTCATCTTCCACACCTCTCCCCTTCTTATCCAACATGTTTTTTTTATCACTTTCACCTCTGGCCTTTGTCACTTCTTCCATCCATCTGCCAATCACCCACTCCCACATGCCAGGCTTTGTCCCACCCCCACTGTCCATCTTTCTGCCCCTACTCCATCCAGTCTGTAGGTTTCCAATCCAAAATGCCATCTGTCTATTTCCCCCACAGAGGCTGCCTGACCCTCAGAGTTCCTCCAGCACTTCTGCTCAACATTCCAGCATCCTGAAATACAAGGAACATGACCACAAAGCAATTTAAAATTACATTATTAATCTTTCTCAAAGATTTATCCCCATTGAAACCACGAGAGGGTCTAAACAAGGGCCTTATCTTCATATCATCTCCACAAAGACTAGATTAGATAGATTTGGTGATAACAAAAACAACAGATCACTTTAATGATTGAAATCTCCTGACATCCTTGATCACACCCTCTATCACAAGCAGTACTTGGAACATCAAGTTGACAAAGCCCATCTCACAAACCATAGGAAACTGGGGACATTAGAAGATCTACAAAGACCTTGGCTCATCAGCCAGAAACAAGTAGAATAACTGTAGAGGGAGAAACAGCAACAGATGAGAAGATTCTACATTCACCTCAAAATATCAAACACTGGATGGACAGGGTCGGGAAAAATAACTCTAGGCCCAATGTTTCAATGTCACTTTATCGTCACATGTACCAATTAAGATACAGTGAAATTCAAATTTGTCTGCAGTAGTGAATCCTACAGGGTAGAAGAATACATTGACTATTTTCATAATCAAACTGGCACAGCAACATGCCAGCTATATCAAAGATAAACTTCACACAAACAGTGAACTCCCCGACTGAGTTGTCCAATTCTGTAGCTCTTACTATGGGCATCAAACCCTGTACACAATCAGGGACATGCAGTCAGTTCAAAATATTTAGAGAACTTGACAGACAGCCCAGACTCTACAACTGGAAGAAATACTTTGAATTAAATGACTCAAGTCAGAGGAACGTCGATGGGGAAGGATTTTGCCTAAGGTCCTGCCAACATTTGGCTTAATGGGAAGAGAATGTCTAACCACAGAAGACACTTCCAGCAGCATGGGGCCCAGTCTTTGGAGATACACGGTGGAAACTAAATGTCACCCCTTCACAGGGACGGGAACAGGAAATAGATTGTGGCAGTTCCCACACCCAGACTAAACCAAATATAGATTCAGACTGACTAAAAACTACAGTAGGGTGAACAGAAGGGGCAGGATTAGTAAATTGTAAACTTGAAAGAGTGTCCACAAATATTAAATACTTTCCCTTTGACAGACCCAACTAGTGAATATAACTAGGTCTAAAAACAAAGAGCAGGAGGTACTCAGCAGATCAGGCAGCATCTTTGTCACCACAAAGTGCATGGACAAGCATCATTTTGATGAGCACCCTTGTTCAGATTGAAGATGTAGATTATGAGAATGCTGAAGAGATGAGGTGGGCCAAATCCTTGCAACTGGTAGGTGGATATAGGCACTTTGTACCCATCACGTTCTCCAGAGATGCTGAGTGACCCGCTGAGTTACTCCAGCACTCTGTGAAACGTCACCTATCCATGTTCTCCATAGATGCTGCCTGACCCGCTGAGTTACTCCAGCATTTTGTGTCTCTTGAGCAAGAGCATCCAAATATCTTTACAAATCTCTACAACAGTCTGTCCAGTCCAAAGCTCAATGAATGACCACTCCACACATCACACACATGCCTTTCACCTGAAAGTCCTTCATAAGAACTCATAATAAACAAGCTTTGATTAGGGTAGTTAACATTAACCATTTCACACAAGTGGTTAACAACTAGTTCACATTAGCTTTCCTCAACCAAGTACAATGTAGATCCACTATAAATTCCCGCTGTCTTCTTAATCATAACAATTTGTCATCAACTGAAAACCAGTCATCATAAAGTGCCCCAACTAAAACACATTTGGACAGCTCTCCAGGAGACAAATTCATTCTTGCTAATGCCTACATGAAGTAAACAGAACCACACCCAGAAATCAGTCTGAATGCTCCCAACCCAAAATCCCACCTGTCCATGTTCTCCACAGATGCTGCCTGACCCGCTGAGTTACTCCAGCACGTTGTGTCCTGTTTTGTAAACCAGCACCTGCAGTTCCTTGATTTTCATCCCAAATCTTCCCTGGTTTCAGGGCTTTTACTAAGTTTGGCATCTGGACAATGGATGCTTTATGGGGAAAGGAAAAGGGTCACAGAGCAATAAAGAACCATTTTGCATTAAAGAGCACAATATCTAATTTGTAGACAGCGCTCCCAATATGCAGTGAATTCACATAACAGGTCGCTCCAATTTGTGGTCAACACCCCCACCATGTGGTGATCTGCCGCACTGCAGGCCCGTCCAATTTGTGGTCAACACTCCCACCCGGTGGTTTAAGAACGAATTGCAGATGCTGGAAAAATCAAAGGTAGACAAAAATGCTGGAGTGACTCAGCGGGTGAGGCAGCATCTATGGAGAAAAGGAATAGGTGACGTTTCAGGTCGACCCTTCTTCAGACTGAAGTTGGGGTGGGGGGGGTGGGAAAAAGAAAGGAAGAGGCAGAGACAGTAGGCTGTGGGAGAGCTGGGAAGGGAAGGAGGGAGAAACCACTGAAATTGCAGAATGGGAAGATGAGGCCAGTGGTGGGATCCCGTTGGAGGTGGCAAACATGTTGGAGGATTATCTGTTGTATGTGACGGCTGGTAGGGTGGAAGGGGAGGACATGGGGGAATCTGTCCTTGTTACGAGTAGGGGGGTGGGGAGTAAGTGCAGAGCTGCGGGATATAGAGGAGACCACGATGAGAGTGCTGGAGAAGCTCAGCAGGTCATGCACCATCTCTGGATGAGAAGGATGTGTGATATTTTGGGTAAGAACTTTCTTCTCTTCCATCCCAAAATCAACACAAACAATCTTTCTGATATAGTAGTGGCCAGAGGATCTGGGGTGACGGAGGAACTGAAGGAAATCCACATTATGCAGGAAATGGTGTTGGATAGACTGATGGGACTGAAGGCTGATAAATCCCCAGGGCCTGATGGTCTGCATCCCAAGGTACTTAAGGAAGTGGCTCTAGAAATCGTGGATGCATTGGTAATAATTTTTCAATGTTCTTTAGACTCGGGATCAGTTCCTGTGGATTGGAGGGTAGCTGATGTTATCACACTTTTTAAGAAAGGCGGGAGAGAGAAAACAGGAAATTATAGACCAGTTAGCCTGACATCGGTGGTGGGGAAGATGCTGGAGTCAACAATAAATTATGAAATAGCCGAACAGTTAGATAGCAGTAACAGGATCGGTCCGAGTCAGCATGGATTTACGAAGGGGAAATCATGCTTGACTAATCATCTGGAATTTTATGAAGATTTAATTAGGAAAATGGACAAGGGAGAGCCAGTGGATGTAGTGTACCTGGACGTTCAGAAAGCATTTGATAAGGTCCTACATAGGGGATTAGTGGGCGAAATTTGGGCACATGGTATTAGGGGTAGAGTGCTGACATGGATAGAGAAGTGGTTGGAAGACAGGAAACAAAGAATAGGGATTAAGGGGTCCCTTTCAGAATGGCAGACAGTGACTAGTGTGGTACCACAAGGCTCAGTGCTGGGACCGCAGCTATTTACAATATACATCAATGATCTGGATGAAGGGATTCAAAGTAACATTTGCAAATTTACAGATGACACATAGCTGGGTGGCCGTATGAACTGTGAGAAGGATGCTATGAGAATGCAGGGTGACTTGGACAGGCTGGGGGAGTGGGCAGACGCATGGCAGATGAAGTTTAGTGCGGATAAATGTGAGGTTATCCACTTTGGTAGCAAAAAACAGGAAGGAAGATGGCGTCAAGGTAGGGAAAGAGGAAGTACAATGGGATCTGGGGGTCCTTGTTCATCAGTCTAGGAAAGTAAGCATGCAGGTACAACAGGCAGTGAAGAAAGCGAATGGCATGTTGCCATTCGTAGCAAGAGGAATCGAAAATAGGAGCAAAGAGGTCTTTCTGCAGTTGTACAGAGCCCTAGTGAGACCACACCTGGAGTATTGTGTGCAGTTTTGGTCCCCTAATTTGAGGAAGGACATTCTTGCTATTGAGGGAGTGCAGCGTACGTTTATAAGGTTAATTCCCGAGATGGCGGGACTGTCATATGCTGATAGAATGGAGCGGCTGGGCTTGTACACTCTGGAGTTTAGAAGGATGAGAGGGCATCTTATTGAAATATATAAGATTGTTAAGGGTTTGGCCACGCTAGAGGCAGGAAACATGTTCTCGATGTTGGGGGAGTCCAGAACCAGGGGCCACAGTTTAAGAATAAGGATTAAGCAATTTAGAACGGAGACGAGGATACACTTTTTCTCACAGAGTGGTGAGTCTGTGGAATTCCCTGCCTCAGAGGGTGGTGGAGGCAGGTTCTCTGGATGCTTTCAAGAGAGAGCTAGATAGGGTTCTTAAAATAGCGGAGTCAGGGAATAAGGGGAGAAGGCAGGAACGGGGTACTGATTGGGGATGTTCAGCCATGATCATATTGAATGGCGGTGCTGGCTCGAAGGGCCGAATGGCCTACTCCTGCACCTATTGTCTATTGGCCACCCTGACCAACATTCCCCATCTACACTAGTCCCACCGCGACCAACATTCCCCATCTACACTAGTCCCACCGCAACCAACATGCCCATCTACACTAGTCCCACCCCGACCAACATGCCCCATCTACACTAGTCACACACCGACCAACATGCCCTATCTACACTAGTCCCACCGCGTCCAACATGCCCTATCTACACTAGTCCCACCCCGACCAACATTCCCCATCTACACTAGTCCCACCCCGATCAACATGCCCCATCTACACTAGTCCCACCCCGATCAACATGCCCCATCTATACTAGACCCACCCGACCAACATGCCCCATGCACACTAGTCCCACCCCGACCAACATGCCCCATCTACATTAGTTCCACCCCGACCAACATGCCCCATCTACACTAATCCCACCCCAACCAACATGCCCCATCAACACTAGTCCCACTCCGACCATCATGCCCCATCTACACTAGTCCTACCCCGACCAACATGCCCCATCTACACTAGTCCCACCCCGATCAACATACCCCATCTACACTAGTCCCACCCCGATCAACATGCCCCATCTATACTAGACCCACCTCGACCAACATGCCCCATCTACACTAGTCCTACCCCGACCAACATGCCCCATTTACACTCGTCCCAACCCTACCAACATGCCCCATCTACCAGTTCCATCCCGACCAACCTCCCCCATCTTCACTAGTCATGCAGCATGGAAACAGGCCATTCCTTCTGCCCAACTTGAGCACCCCGACATACATGCCCCATCTACACTAGTCCCACCCCGACCAACATGCCCCATCTACACAAGTCCCACCCGCCCGCGTTTGGCCCATATCCCTCCAAACCTGTCCTATCCAAGTGTCTCTTAAACGTTGTGATAGTCCCTGCCTCAACTATCTCCTCCGGCAGCTCATTCCATACACCCACCACCCTCTGTGTGGAAAAGTTTCCCCTCAGATTGACATTATTAATGTGAACCATTTGTGCACAGCTCTGCTGGTGTGAGTAATAAATGAAATGATAGATAGCAAAAATACACAGTGGTGCAGCGATAGAGTTGCTGCCTCACAGCGCCAGAGACCTAGGTTCCATCTTGAATACGGGTGCTGTCTGTACGGAGTTTGCACGTTCTCCCCGTGACCTGCGTGGGTTTTCTCCGGGTGCTCCGGTTTCCTTCCGCATTCCAAAGACCTGCTGGTTTGTTGGTTAATTGGCTTCTGTAAAATTGTCTCTAATGTGTGTAGGATGGAGCTAGTGTACGGGGTGATCATTGGTCGGCGAGGACTCGGTGGGCCGAAGGGCCTGTTTCCGCGCATTATCTCTAAAATCTAAACAATACCCGGTGACTTGGCCTCCACCGCCCTCTGTGGCAATGAATTCCACAGATTCACCACCCTCCGGCTAAAGAAATTCCTCCTCATCTCCTTTCTAAAGGCATGGGTGGGAAAGGCAGAGAGGGTGAGGGGCCAGACGTGGGCATGTGGGACTAGCTTCGATAGGCATGGCTGGATGTTACTGTGCTGTGGGACTGACGGGGCTCAACAGGGTAAGTTTGATGCTTCAGCCTGCAACAACCCAGGAGAACTGTGTTCCAGATGCTTCATTAGTTTGTTGTTCTGCACATCGATCGGGAGGCGATGAAATCTCCCGTTCACATGCAGCCGCCAGAGCAAACAGTGTACATACAGTGATGACAAATGCAATAAATGCAATATCCAGTGCAGAACAGTGCAAGATTGCGTTGCAGAAAGCCCCGGGTAGCACAGACGAGGGGGGCCGAAGGGACTGTCTCCGGGCAGGGCGACCAGCGACGCTGTACGTGTGGAGTTTGCACGCTTCCCCGTCCATGGTGGACCGGATGCGGGTCGGGGCAGGGGAGGCGAGCTCATCCTTCCAAGCCTGAATCCAAGCTCAGCCTTCCTCCCGCGCATCCTAGCCCCGACGGGCCGTGTGCTGCCGCCTTCCTCCTTCAACAACTGAGGGGGAAAACACAGACGAAACCTCTTCCAACCCCCTGAATCCCCCAGGGAATGCCTCTGTCCTGTCTTTAAAATCAAGCCGTCACAATTGTGCACGATCAGTCAGCATTATCCTTTTTTTAATATATAGACGAAAGCTGATCAAGTTCAAGTTGGAAATTATTGTCACATGCACCAATTAAGGTACAGTGATATTTGAGTTACCATACAGCCATACTGAGTAAAAAGCAACAATACACACAGCTACATAAAATCAAATCTAACATAAACATCCACCACAGCGGGATCCACATTCCTCACTGAAGGTGAGCTAATAAAGTTAAATAAGGTAAGGTAATAAAGTTCAATCATCTTCCCCTTGTGTTCACCCGTGGTCGGGGCTGTTGAACCCTCCGTAGTTGCCACTCATTACATACAAGTCCCTTTAAACTTCCATGATCCAAAGACATTCTCCTGAAGAAGGCCTACTCTTGGACAGCTATCCAGCCCGAAGACGCGAAAGCATTGCGGGAGTTTGTGATATTTCTTAGAAGCATGAAAGAAATGACTACTCTCTTAGACCACATGCAAGAAATGAATGTTGTTAGAAATATGAAAATGATCACTAAAACTGCCCTGCCCGAGTTTAAAAAACAATCAAAATCGTAGTACGTAGAATGTACGTAGCGGGTACGTCGGAGCTCGGGACGTCTCTTAGCGGCTCGTAACACTAACGGCAGGTACTCGGGAAGCTCGTGAAGACTCGTGAAGATTTTTCAACATGTAGAAAAATGTCCACGAGAGCCCTGAGTACCTATGAGCGGCTATACCGTAATTCTCTGAGTTCGAATCAAGAGAAACTCGGGAGAACTCTTGAATTACCTCGTACAGTGGGACAGACCCTTTAGAGAAATGTGGAGGGATAAAGCTAGTCTGAATACTGACTAATCATGTACTCTCACCTAAATTTCAGCTATCCAGGGGCAATAGACAGGGATGTGGATGATCACCCCTGTTATTTGCGCTCGCGATTGAACCTTTAGCGGAAAATATAAGAGTACATCCGAATATTCACGGCTGTAACACTAAATATTCCAATAATAAAATAACATTATATGCAGATGATGTATTACTCTATATCACCAATTCCCAAGTTAGCATTCCTAGTATACTAAATCTTACAGAGGAATTCGGTTCCTTTTCAGGATATAGAATAAATTGGAACAAAAGTGAACTCATGTCAATAAAGCTTCAAGATACGACACACCTTCTAAAATTTCCTTTTAGAATTGCTACTGAAAAATTTAAATATCTTGGAGTTCACGTAACTAGAAAATATACTTCTCTATTTCAGGCAAACTTTCCTCTTTTAATTACCAAACTAAATGCCCTTACTCAATTTTGGAAAACGCTTCCGATGTCTCTCATACGCAGAATAAATGCCATGAAGATGATCTTCCTTCATCAAATCCTGTACTTATTTCAATCAATACCGATTTATCTTCCTGAAAATTGTTTTAAAAAACTTGACTCTGTGATCGCAAATTTTATTTGGGATTATAAAACACATAGGATCCATAAACGACATCTATGTAAACCCAAAGAAATTGGTGGATTGGCTCTCCCCAATTTTTTATACTATTATTGGGCAATGAATATTAAAAACATAATCTATTTGATGGACAACACATGCCAACAGGCAAAATGGTTAATAATGGAGAGAGAGGATTGTTCGCCTTTTAATATAGGCGCGATTCTTCTCTCTCCAATAAATTTGAAGAAAACACTATATGAGAAAAATTTGATTATCCACAATACCCTACGAATCTGGAAACAAGTGAAGTCAACCCTTAAACTGAGAAATGTATCTCACCAATTGCCAACAACCCTTTGTTTAAGCCGCCTATTTTAGACAAAACGTTCACACATTGGGAAAGATTAGAAATTTAAAACCGGCGAGATCTTTATGAGATGGGAACTCTTCTCTCATTTCAAGAATTACAGGCGAAATATCATCTGAAAGGTAGCCAATATTTTAGATACCTTCAAATACGAGCCTATCTGAAATCATATACCCAAGACTATCAATATATGTTTCCAGACACACTAGACGAATGTATGAATAGAAACTCGGATTCAAACAAGTTAATATCAGATCTGTATAACACCCTTTTAAATATACAACCCCCATCATCAGAAGTAATTAGAAGAGCTTGGGAAGATGAGCTTGGCCTAAAATTTTTAAAAGACAGATGTGAGGAAAACCTTCTATATATACACAACTGTTCTCTTAACGTTAGGCATTCGTTAATTCAATTTAAAATACTGCACACTCTATTATTCAAAGTCTAAACTGAATAAGATCTTTCCAAATGTGTCTCCTATTTGTGATAAATGTCTTCTTCAGGAAGCAACTATAACCCATTCCTTTGCCTCTTGTATAAAGTTACATAATTTCTGGAGAGGAATTTTTGATATATTTTTTAAAACATTAAAAATAAAATTGGACCCCGACACGGAATTGATCACTCTAGGTACTTCAGAAGCCTGTTTTGAGCTATCACTATTTCAAAGACGTTTCCTTAATTATGGCCTGATAATGGCGAAAAAACTAATACTTAAATTTTGGAAACATACATCAGTCCCTACTCTTAAGATGTGGATTATTTTTTTTTATTTTATTTTTTATTTTTTATTTATTAGAAGTATATTACATTACAACCACATACATTAGTACTTGTCACTTATGTCTTCTTACAATTAATGTACTCCATTTGTTTTTTACACTAGTAAAAGGAAAGGATAAGATTGAAAGAAAGAAGAAAGTGAAGGAAAAAGTGAGAGTGTAGAAAATGTGACAACAAAAAAGAACGAAGACCCTATAAGAACAAAATTAAAAACAAAAGAAAAAGAGTTAAGAAATAGACCCTAGAAAAGAAGGAGAAAGAGAAAGAGGAAAAAGAGAGAAACAAATATTTTTTATGAGCATTACGCAAATGGGACATACCAACTCTTCAACTATCATCCCCCATTACCTGACCTCAATTTTTTTAAGGTATCTTTGCACCCTATATTTGTAATAATTCTATAAATGCAGACCACGTCAGGTGGAAGTGATCTGGTTTACCTGCTAGGAGGAGTCTTATCTCTTCTAGGTGTAATGTTTCGAACATATTTGAAATACACATGTTTATAGTTGTTATTGGAGCCTTCTTCCAAAATTTTAGGATTAGCTTTTTTCCAGTTATTAACCCATAGTCTATTAGTTTCTTTTGAAACACATTTAGTTCTGGACCATCTTCCGTTATTCCGAAGATAATCCATTCTGCTTTGGGTATCAGTTTTATTTTAAATAATTTTGTAAAGATTTCGAAAATTTCATTCCAAAATTTTTGAATTTTTGTACAGAAAACGAATGAGTGCGCTATAGTAGCTTCTTGGGATTGACATTTATCACAAATAGATGATACATTTGGGAAAATTTTATGAATTTTAGTTTTGGAATAATATAATCTATGTAAAATTTTAAATTGCATTAAAGTGTGTCTTACATTAATCGAACATTTATGCACGTTTAATAAGTGTTCATTCCAACTTTCCTTTGAAATTTTAATAGCTAACTCTTGTTCCCAGTCTCTTCTGATACCCTCCGTAGATGGTATTTGTACATTTAAGATAATATTATACAAATATGATATTAAGTTTGCTGATTCAGCTTTTATCTGCATTGCCTCATCCAATACATCTGCTGGGTTATTATAATGATCTTTTGTATATTTTTTCAAATAGTCGCATATTTGAAAATATTTAAAATATTCATTATTTCCGAGTTTATATTTTATTTGTAATTGTTGAAATGAAAGTAATTTTCCAGTTTCATACAAGTCACCGAACGTTTTAATTCCTAGTCTATCCCAATGTGTAAAAGCTTTATATATAATAGAGGGATTAAACGAAGGGTTATTAACTATTGGTAATAAAAGTGATAAATTTCTTAATTTTAAATTTTGTTTTATTTGTTTCCAAATTCGGATTGTACTATGAATAATTGGGTTCTTATTATAATTTATATTATTCAGTTTCATTGGAGAGAGGAGGATCGCTCCAATGTTTCCAGAGGAGCAATCCTCTTTCTCCATTACAATCCAGTCCACTTGCTGGGCGGAGTTATCCATCAGTTGAATCATATTTTTAATATTTACTGACCAATAATAATACATAAAATTAGGTAGTGCTAACCCCCCTAATACTTTAGGTTAATTCAGATGAGTTTTTTGTATTCTATGTGATTTATAGTCCCATATAAAATTAGTGATATCTGAGTCGAGTTTTTTAAAAAACTTCTTTGCTAAGTATATATGAATCGATTGAAATAGGTATATAATTTGTGGTAGAAAGATCATTTTTATTGCATTTATTCGGCCTATTAAAGACATCGGGAGCGTTTTCCAGAATTTAATTAGTGTGTTTAATTTATTAAGTAGGGGATCAAAATTTGCCTTAAACATACCTTGATATGTTCTAGTAATTTCGATTCCCAAGTATTTAAATTTTTCTGTAGCTATTTTAAAAGGGAATTTTAAAAGATGTGTTGAATCTTTCGGTTTTATTGACATAATTTCACTTTTATTCCAATTTATTCTATATCCAGAAAAAGATCCAAAGTCTTCAATTAAATTTAATATATTTGGTATAGTGATTTGAGGTTTTGTAATGTACAGTAATATATCATCCGCGTATAAAGATATTTTATTATATGAATCTTTAGTATTATATCCATGGATATCTGGGTGTATTCTAATTTTTTCTGCTAGCGGTTCAATAATGAGAGCAAACAGCTGTGGTGATAATGAGCATCCTTGTCTATTTCCCCTTGATAGTTGGAATTTCGAGGATAATATGTTATTAGTTAGTATTCTAGCTGTAGGTTTATTATATAGTAACTTGATCCATAGAATAAAATTCTCTCCCAGTTGGAATTTTTGTAATACTTTATCCATATAATTCCATTCTACTTGGTGAAATGCTTTTTCAGCATCCAGCGAAATAATTGATAATTCTTGATCTTCAGATTTGTATGAGTGCATTATGTTGAGTAAACGTCTCATATTGTTAGATGAGTATCTCTTAGGGATAAACCCCGTCTGATCTGGGTTTATTAATTTACTAATGTATTTACTTAATCTTCTAGCTAATGTTTTCGCTAATATTTTTTGATCTGTGTTTAACAATGCTATAGCTCTATATGAACCCGGTTCTTCTAAATCGTTGTCTTTCTTAAGTATTAGTGTAATCGTTGATTCCGCTAATGTATCAGGTAGTATTTGTTTTTTAAAAGCATATTGGTACATTTTTTGTAATCTTGGTATTATTTTATCATAAAAGCTTTTATAAAATTCATTAGTAAATTCATCAGGGCCTGGTGTTTTTCCATTCTTTAGTGAGTTTATTGTATCTTCTAATTCCTTAATTGAAATTTGTGCACCCAATTCCTCTTGTTCCTTCAGCTCTAACTTTGGAAGATTACAATTATCCAAAAACTTTGCGATATTATTGGAATCAATTGTCGTTTTAGATGTATACAAATTCTCATAAAATTGCACAAATCTTTTATTAATTTCCTTCGGTGTTGTTAATAATTCCCCTTTATCTGATTTAATCTTTGGTATAGTATGTTGCTTTTCTCGTTTTTTTAGCTGGCAAGCTAAAAAAACGAGAAACTATGTCCGAGACACTACATCTTGAAAATATTAGACTTGTCTTGGCAGAAAAACCAGATCATTTTTCCAAGACATGGACACCCTTCATTGATTTCTTACAAGGATAGTATGGCACAACACAACTTTGGATTTAAATCTAAGTATGGGTTGGGTGAGGTGGGTGGGGAGGGACGAGAGGCAGGAATATCAACACTTTTCTTTCTTTTTCTCCTTTTATTTTTTTTCTATTCCTCTCTTCTTTCTTTCTTTTATTCACTCTATTGGCTACACTACTTTGGTAGTCTAGGGGTCCTATCTTTGCACATCTCACTTTTTCTCTTTCTTGTTTTTTCTCCTTTCTTTTCTTCTAATTCAAAGCTAAAAAGTTAAAATTGAAGCTGTACAATAACTGTATAATTTTATATGCCGTTGGTTCTACTCTTGTACATTTGCTTCTAATAAATAAATTAATACATTTAAAAATAAATAAATAATTAAATAAAAGATAAAGCTTGTCTGTTAGAGGAAAATGAGAATCGAGAGGCCATGCTTGCTGATCTGGGGAACTTAATAGAAAAGGAAGTAGGTTCATGTCAAATTTACGCTATGGGAGTATTCAAGATCCTAAACCAATCGCAACTGTCAAAGCTTCTACCTTTACTAAAACAAAAGGAAGATTAGGACCTAAGGGTAGTAGTTTTGATTCTGCTGTAAATACCTGCAGAAAGGAAAGGCCAAAAGGAAGATACATCTAATGTTAAGCCAAGACGGTTCTGCTTGTCATCCAGAGAGAAGACAGAGGAATGACAAAGAGATGGCCCACGAGGGAAGGGAAGGGGGGCTGTCGATGACTGGTCAGCTTGGACATTGCATCCCATCCCAAGAATGGACATTGCATTCTTGACAGTGCCAAGGAGAGCTTGTAATAGGAACACTTCTCCATCCGTTTCTCACCACGGATGGCTGACCTGCTGAGTTCTACCGGCACTTTGGAGGGGAATGGACAGGCGACGTGTCAGGTCTGGACCCTTCTTTGGAGTGATGGAGTCGGGGGAGAAAGCTGGAAAAAAGAGATGGGGTTGGGACAGACTCCAGGGCTTAATTAGGAGGGGAGAGTTTCCTTAATTTGGAGAATTCAATGTTCATGTCATTGGGCTGTAAGCTATGAGGTGCTGTTCCTCCAGTTTGGGTGTCACCTCACTCTGGCAATGGAGGAGGCCCAGGACAGAAAGATCTTGTCTTGGAGGACCGAGCGCACGTGTAGGATTCACCCCCGACCCCCACATGGGGTGATTCACCCCCGGACCCCTACATGTGGTGATTCACCCGGGTGCCGGGCTGTCTGTAGCCCTGCCGCCGCGTTTCAACCGCCAAACACCAAACAATATTGCCAAGTGCAGGAACTATCTTTGAAGTAGTGGGGAGGTGTGCGACTGCCCTACGGCTTCAGATATGCAT
This sequence comes from Malacoraja senta, assembly GCA_038087875.1. NCBI lineage: Eukaryota > Metazoa > Chordata > Chondrichthyes > Rajiformes > Rajidae > Malacoraja > Malacoraja senta. The sequence goes on from JAXLNO010004766.1 coordinate 30,261, forward strand.
GGAGGCGAGAATAATTTCTGATAATTTCTGGAGATTGTTGGCATTCTCTTTCATTATTGATAGCACAACATGAATTCTGAAGAATTCCGAAGAACAGTGAGGTCAGGAAAAAACTTGCTTTATTTGTTACGTAAAGGGCTTGTCCCACTTACGTGTCCTTGGCACGCGAATTATGCGACCTCGTGGTCGAGTTGAGGCGCACAGGCATCGTATGACCGCGCGGGGCCGGTCCCACTGCGAATCGCGGAGTATGTAGTTGTGCGCGACATCGCGCGGGGTTCCGAAATATTTGTAGCGAACGAAATCTTTGCGCGCCAACGGCCTGTCGCGTAACTGACGGCCAAAGTGGGACAAGCCCAAGACCCTGGCGTCTCAACTCCATCAGCAGCAGAAGCAGGCAAACGATCGCCGAGCTCGGCCTGGGAGCTCACAGCCGTTGCGGACCGGATCCACCCCCACTTCTACTCTCAGAGCGGGGCCAAGAAAATTGAAGATGGACACAAAATGCAGGAGTAACTCAGCGGGACCGGCAGCATCTCTGGAGAGAAGCAATGGGTGACGTTTCGGGTCAAGACCCTTCTTTTCAGACTGAAGAAGAGTCTCGACACGAAACGGCACCCATTGCTTCTCTCCAGAGATGCTGCCGGTCCCGCTGCGTTACTCCAGCTTTGTGTCTATCTTCAAATGACGCCACGGGCTACAAACAGAATCCAGACAGCATGGAATCGCGCCCGACTTTCACGGGACTGTGCGGCTCAACGTGACCACGAGGTCGCTTAATTTGCGTGCCAAGGACACGTAAATGGGAGAGGCCCTTAAGGCACAAATGGGTCAATACTTTCTTTTGTACAGCTAATCCATTATTTGTCCATCATTCCTTGCAGTACAAATCGTCAGTCTCTTCATGAAGACAAGAGTGGGCAGGTTGCTATAGAAACTCCTCTCAAACTTTCACAGTGACGTCAGGATAAACTTGCTTTAAATGTCACGTAATGCGCCAAAACTTTCTTTAAAAAAACACTTTAAAATGCCTAAGAAGAAACTGCAGATGCTGGAAAATTGAAGGGAGCCAAAAATGCTGGAGAAACACAGCGGGTGAGGCAGCATCTATGGAGTGAAGAAAATAGGCAACGTTTCGGGTCGAAATCCTTCTTCAGACTGATGTGAGGGTGGGGGAGGCGGGAAGAAAGGAAGAGGTGCAGCCAGTGGGCTGAGGGAGAGCTGAGAAGGGGAGGAGAAAGTAGGGACTACTTGAAATTAGAGAGGTTAATGTTCATACTGCTGGGGTGCAAACTGCCCAAGCGAAATATGAGGTGCTGCTCCTCCAATTTACAGTGGTCCTCACTCTGGCCATGGAGGAGGCCCAGCACAGAAAGGTCGGATTCGGAATGGGAGGGGGAGTTGAAGTGCTGAGCCACCGGGAGATTAGGTTGGTTATTGCGAACCGAGCAGAGGTGTTTGGTGTATGTGCGTGAGAGTGTGTGTGAGAGTGTGTGTGTGAGAGAGTGCGTGTGTGAGAGTGTGTGTGATAGAGAGACCGTGTGTGTGTGAGTGAGAGGTAGTGTTTGTGTGTGAGAGAGAGAGGGAGTGTGTGTGAGAGCAATGGAGGGGGAGTGTGTGAGAGAGTCAGGGAGCAAGAGAGGGCGTGTGTGAGAGAGACAGGGAGTGAGAGAGGGAGTGTGAGAGAGACAGGGAACGAGAGAGGGAGCGTGTGAGAGAGAGGAGGAGGGCACGAGAGGGTGGAGTGGGGAGAATTTGTGTATGAGTGAGGGGAATGTGTGGGGAGAGGAATATATATGTGCAGCTTTAAGGCACATTGGTCAGGTAGCATTTGGAGTATTGCATACAGTTCTGGTCACTCCATTACAGGACTGATGTGGAGGCTTTGAGGAGGGTTCAGAGATGGTTAACCAGAATGGTTTAAAAACAAGGAACTGCAGATGCTGTTTACAAAAAAGGACATAAAGTGCTGGAGTAACTCAGCGGGACAGGCAGCATCTCTGGAGAGATGGAATGGGAGACTGAAGAAAAGACCCGAAACGTTATCCATTCCTTACAGCATTTTGTGTCTCCCTAAACAGCGCCTATCTATCCACGTGGCGGTGTGCCAGCAGGCTGGAGGAGCAGGCAAAGGCCTTGCCACAGAGCGGGCGGGTGAAGGGACGCTGGCCAGTGTGGACTCGCCGGTGCTCCAGAAGGTGGTCAAGGCAGGTGAAACCCTTACCACAGGATGGGCAGGGGAAGGGACGCTCACTGCTGTGGGTACGGCGGTGCTGCCACAAGCTGGACATGCGGGTGAAACCCTTGCCACACTCAGCGCACACAAAGGGTCTCTCTCCGGTGTGTAACCGCTGGTGCTCCCGCAGTCCCCATGCTCTCGTCACAGTGGGAGCAGCTGCTCGCCGGCGTGGATCCGCCAGTGCTGCCACAACCCCCGCGAGCTGTCAAACTCCTCACCGCAGTACGGGCAGTCATAGGGCTGGCCACTGGTGTGCACGCGCTGGTGAGACAGGGTGTGGGAGGCCATTAGAATGCGCTCTCCACACACTGGGCTGGGGACAGGACGGACGCCGGTGTGCACCTGCTGGTGGGACAACAGCTTGGAGGAACGGGTGAAGCCCTTGCCGCGCTCAGCGCAGGTGAAGGGGCGCTCACCGGTGTGGGTGCGCTGGTGATCCAGCAGGCTGCTGGACTGGGTGAAGCCCTTGCCGCACAGGGTGCAGGTGAAGGGGCGCTCGCCAGTGTGGGTGCACTGGTGCTTCAGCAGGTTGGAGCAGTCGATGAATCCCTTGCCGCACTGGGCACAGGTGTAGGGTCGCTCGCCAGTGTGGTTGCGCTGGTGCTTCAACAGGCTGCTGGAAAGGGTGAAGCCCTTGCCGCACTGGGCGCAGGTGTAGGGACGCTCGCCAGTGTGGGTGCGCTGGTGCAACAGCAGGTTGCCGGAGCGGGTGAAGCCCTTGCCGCAGTCGTAGCAGATGTAGGGGCGCTCACCGGTGTGCCCGTGCCTGTGCTGCTTCATCTCTGGCAACGACTTGAAGTCTTTGCTGCAGTCGGAGCAGGTGAAGGGCCGCTCACCGCTGTGCATTCGCCGGTGTTCCCGCAGCCCCGATGACTGGGCAAAGCTCTTGCCGCAGGTGGAGCAGCCATAGGGCTTCTCGCCCGTGTGCACCCGCTGATGAACGTTCAGCACATCCGCCGTCTTGAAGCTCTTGCCGCACTCCGAGCAGTCGAAGGGGCGTTCTCCCGTGTGCACCCACCGGTGGATCTCCAGCAGGCTCGGCTTCTCCCAGGCCTTGCCACACACGTCACACTCATAACGCTTCTCCTTGTTGTGCCCCATCATGTGATCCTCCATCGAAGCTCAGCCCACACACCGAGCAGATGGGGGAGGGAGACTCACCGGCACCCTGGCCGCCCTCAATGGCCGCTCACGTCCCTGTATCTCCGTCCACCGCAACGGCTCCTAAACCCTGCAGGGGGGGAACACAGGCGGTCAACAAGCTGGCAAACAGGACATTATTAGCACATATTGGGTGCGTTTATGGAGGAAACCGTTATATAATTCTGCGTGACACAGTGGCGCAGCGGTACAGTTGCTGCCTCACCGCCAGAGACCCGGGTTCGATCCTAACTAGGGGTGCTGTCTGTGTGGAGTTTGCATTCTCCCCTTGACCTGTGTGGGTTTTTACTCCGGGTGCTCTGGTTTCCTCCAACATTTTTTATTTTTATTTTTTTATTTTTTTTATTTTTATTTATTAGAAGTAAATTACATTACAACCAATTACATCAGTACTCGTCACGTATATCTTATTACAATTAATGTACTCCATCACTTTTTACACTAATAAAGGGAAAGGATGAGATTGAGAGAAAGGAGAAAGTGAAGGAAAATAGTGAAAGTGTAAAAAACGTGACAACCAAAAAGAACAAAGACCCTATAAGAAAGAAATTTAAAAAAAAGAATTAAGAAATAGTCCCTAAAAAAGAAGAAAAAAGAGAAAGAGGGAAAAAAGAAATTGCATTGTACCAACTCTCCAGCTTTCATCCCCCCTTACCTGACCTCAGTTTTATTTTTTTAAAGTACTTTTGCACCCTATACTTGTAATAATTCTATAAATGCAGACCACATCAGGTGGAAGTGATCTGGTTTACCTGCCAGGAGGAATCTTATCTCTTCTAGGTGTAATGTTTCGAACATATTTGAAATCCACATGTTTATAGTTGGTATTGGAGCGTTTTTCCAGAATTTTAGGATTAACATTTTTCCAGTTATTAACCCATAGTCTATTAATTTATTTTGGAACACATTTAGTTCTGGACTATCTTCCGTTGTTCCGAAGATAATTCATTCTGCTTTGGGTATCAGTTTTATTTAAAATAATTTTGTAAAGATTTCAAAAATTTCAATCCAAAATTTTTGAATTTTTGTACAAAAAACAAATGAGTGCGCTATAGTAGCTTCTTGAAATTGACATTTATCACAAATGGATGCTACATTTGGGAACATTTTATTAATTTTAGTTTTGGAATAATATAATCTATGTAAAATTTTAAATTGTATTAAAGTGTGTCTTACATTAATCGAACATTTATGCACGTTTAGTAAATGTTCATTCCACCTTTCCTTTGAGATTTTAATAGCTAATTCTTGTTCCCAATCTCTTCTAATACCTTCCGTAGATGGTATTTCTACATTTAAGATAATATTATACAAATATGATATTAAGTTTGCTGATTCAGCTTTTATCTGCATTGCTTAATCCAGTACATCTGCTGGGATATTATAATGATCTTTTGTATATTTTTTCAAATACTCACATATTTGAAAATATTTAAAATATTGATTATTTCCCAGTTAATATTTTATTTGTAATTGTTGGAATGATAATAATTTTCCAGTTTCATACGTCACTGAATGTTTTAATTCCTAGTCTATCCCATTGTATAAAAGATTTGTCTGTAATAGAGGGATTAAACGAGGGATTATTAACTATTGGAGATAACAGCGATAGATTTCTTAATTTTTAATTTTGTTTTATTTGTTTCCAAGTTCTGATTGTACTATGTATAATTGGGTTTTTGTTATAATTTATGTTATTCAGTTTCATTGGTGAGAGGAGGATCGCTCCAATGTTTCCAGAGGAGCAGTCCTCTCTCTCCATTACAATCCAGTCCACTTGCTGGGCAGAGTTGTCCATCAGTTGAATCATATTTTTAATATTTACTGACCAATAATAATACATGAAGTTAGGGAGTGCTAAGCCCCCTAATACTTTAGCTTTGTTCAAGTGTGTTCTTTGTATTCTATGTGATTTATAGTGCCATATAAAATTAGTAATGTCTGAATCCAGTTTAAAAAAAAACTTATTTGGTAGGTATATAGGAATCGATTGAAATAGGTATAAAATTTGTGGTAAGATCATTTTTATTGCATTTATTCGGCCTATTAAAGACATCGGGAGCGTTTTCCAAAATTTAATTAGTGTATTTAATTTATTAAGTAAAGGATCAAAAGTTGCTTTAAACATGCCTTGATATATTCTAGTGATTTCAATACCCAAGTATTTAAATTTTTCTGTAGCTATTTTAAAAGGGAATTTTAAAAGATGTGTTGAGTCTTTCGGTTTTATTGACATAGTTTCACTTTTATTCCAATTTATTCTGTATCCAGAAAAAGATCCAAAGTCCTCAATATATAGTCCTTTAATATATTTCAAAGTCCAAAGTCCTTTAATATATTTGGTATAGTAATTTGAGGTTTTGTAATGTACAATAATATATCATCCGCATATAAAGATATTTTATTATTTGAATATTTAGTATTATACCCATGGATATCTGGATGTGTTCTAATTTTTTCTGCTAACGGTTCAATTATGAGAGCAAACAACTATGGTGATAAAGAGCATCCTTGTCTATTTCTCCTTGATAGTTGAAATTTCTAGGATATGTTATTAGTTAATATTCTAGCTGTAGGTTTATTATATAAGTTTAATCCATAAAATAAAATTCTCTCCCAGTTGGAATTTTTGTAATACTTTATCCATATAATTCCATTCAACTTGGTCAAATGCTTTTTCAGCATCCAGCGAAATAATTGATAATTCTTGTTCTTCAAATTTATGTGAGTGCATTATATTGAGTAGACGTCTCATATTATTAGATGAATATCTCTTAGGGATAAACCCCGTCTGATCTGGGTTTATTAGTTTACTAATATATTTATTTAATATTCTAGCTAAATGTTTTCGCTAATATTTTTTTATCTGTATTTAACAATGCTATAGCTCTATATGAACCCAGTTCTTCTGTATCTTTGTCTTTTTTAAGTATTAGTGTGATCGTTGATTCAGCTAATGTATCAGGTAATATTTGTTTTTTAAAAGCATATTGATACATTTTTTGTAATCGTGGTATAATTTTGTCATAGAAGCTTTTATAAAATTCATTAGTAAATCCATCAGGACCTGGTGTTTTTCCATTCTTTAATGAGTTTATTGTATCTTCTAATTCCTTAATTGAGATTTGTGCACCCAATTCCTCTTGTTCCTTCAACTCTAACTTTGGAAGATTACAGTTATTCAAGAACTCTGTAATTTTATTGGAGTCGGTTGTCGTTTTAGATGTACACAAATTCTCATAAAATTGCGCAAATCTTTTATTAATATCCTTCGGTATGGTTAATATTTCCCCTCTATCTGATTTAATCTTTGGGATCGTATGTTCTTTTTCTCGTTTTTTTAGCTGGCGAGCCAAAAGTTTATGCAGTTTATCCTCAAATTTAAAGTGCTCCTGTTTTGTAATTTGGAAAAGTCTTATAAGTTTGGCTGATAATAGTTTATTTAATTTAAATTTCAAAATTATTATTATATTATGTTTATCTATTGATGGATCTTTAGCATTATCTATATCCATTTGTCTAATAAGTTCTTCTAACTGTCTTTGTTCATTCTTATTCTTTTTATTTTGAAAAGCTTGATATGAGATTTTCATACCTCTAATGAATGCTTTAAAAGATTCCCATAGTACAGTAGGCGATATATCTGGAGTGTCATTTATTTCAAAAAAAGGCGTCCATTTGTTCTTTTAAATATATACTCGCTTGCAGATATTTTAGGATTTGAGAATTAAATCTCCAAAATGATTTATTCTTAGACATTCCTTCCAGTTTTAAAAAGAAAGTTAGTGGTGAATGGTCTGAAATCGAGTTTGTATGGTATGTTGGGTTCAAAGTATGAGGGATTAATTTTGTATCCACCAGGAAATAATCTATATGTGAGTATGTTTTATGTACCATTGAATAAAACTGGTATTCCCTGCCAGTTGGATTAGCAATTCTCCAAACATCTGCCATATTAGTATTGTTTATATAAGTATTTAAAAGTTCACCGGTTTTAGATTTTGTATTGCCTCTCGGTTTTTGGCTTGATTTGTCTAAATACGGATCTAAAACACAGTTAAAGTCTCCTCCTATTATAACATTTTGATAATTAAACTCTGCGATTATGTGCAGAATTTTATTGAAAAAATGAGGGTTGTCAAAGTTAGGCGCGTATATATTTACCAAAGTAATTGGAGTATCATGAATTTCTCCATTAACTATCAAATATCTCTCTTCAATGTCTGTCATGGTATTCTTTGCTTTAAATGGTATACCTTTTCTAATAATGATTGACGTACCTCTAGATTTTGAAGTATATGAGGAATGGTATATTTGACCTATCCATTTCGCCCTCTTGATCCTGAGATTTTAGATGAGTTTCTTGTAAGAAGATGTCAGAATTGTACAGTTTCAGCTGAGCTAGTATCTTACCCCTTTTAATAGGTTCGTCAATACCTCTTATATTCCAACTGCAGAATGAGACTCCTCCTAGGTTCTTTTGTTTAGCATCTTGCATTTTGAATAATTATAGTACCTTTAAATCTTGTGGTGCATCCATATCCCAGGTCTTTGGGTATTGGGGGAACCTTTGAATTTCTAAGTTTTGTTGGCATATCCCTTTTACGCTGATCACTAAACACAAAACACAAACATGTGAGTTTATGTGATAATAATATATATATATTTTTTTAATTGAAAAAGTGAAAATACAGTCTAAAATAGTCGACACTGTAACAAGTGGCCCAAGTGGGAGAAAACCTTGTTTCGACTTCCATTGTTCGTGTTAAACAAATAACTCCGCTCTCTTGGTTAATCATAACATATTAGAACGGGGCCCCACATTCAGATATATGATACAAATTTACCCTATATATTTCATTATAACATATCATATATATATCGCAATTTTAGCTACTAATTATTAAACAAATGATTTTAGCTTCAATAATAGTCAACTGTTGGTTGAAGGCGTTAACGAAACGCGCCCCTGGACCTAAGCCAGGTGCTCGTTTCTCATCCCCTCCTCCCAGTTATAGATAAGGTTTGGATTTAGTAAAAATTTATATTAGTTTTGTTAGTTCGTTATTTTATTTTTTTATTAGCGTCCGTTACTATTCTAATCTAATATTGATAACTTGTTAAATTGTTAGGTTGTTAATAGGATCAATTCTTACAATTGGATTTAATATTATAATCTATTAAACAATTAATGCTTCTGGTATTGTCCATTCTCTTCAGTTCAGCTGTTTACTTCGTTTGGAACACAGAATGTCCTTGAGTCAAAATTCCACAGATAACAGTCTCGCCATCCTAAACAAAACACTGCTTGAAATGGTTCTGAGCTGCCAAACCTCCATTAACCATGGAATTCTAATTAAAAAAAGGATTAATTCATACCATTAATTTCTACTTTTCAACGATGCTCTGGGCATATTTGTACGCCTCCTCCGGTTTTACAAATGATCTTTCACGACCATTAAAAGAAATACACATTTTGGCTGGATAAAAAACACCGTATCTGACACCTTGTTTCCCTCTTAAAAGTTCTTTTGCCTTTCCGAATTGATTTCTCTTTTGCACAATTTCATACGGATAGTCCCTGAATATTTTGATAATGTCATTATCCATCCGTAATTGCACTCCGTATTTAATTTTGCTCATCACCTCTTCCAGTTCTGAAATGTCCCGAAATTTCACAATAATATGTCGTGTGTGGTCTTTTCCAGCTTGAGATCTCGGTTTAAATCTTGGAACACGATGCGCCACTTCAATTTTCGGTTCTTTGGGGAGATTAAGCAGTTGTTTAAGTAAGTCCATGGCAAACTCACGAACGTCCTTTCCCTCAGCTCCCTCTGAGACTCCAAGAATTCTCAAATTCTGGCGTCTAGAGCGAGCTTCCAGGTCCAGGCACTTATCTGAGACTTTCCCCAGTTGAGTCATATTCTGTACTGAAGTTTGCTCATATCCTTGCTTCCTTTGATCATGTTCTTGCCTCATTTTCACCATGTCTTCAACCACTCGAGCCATATTTTTCTCCAATTCCGTAATTGTGACCATACTTGCAGCTACTGTTTCAAGCACAGCCGTGAACCTGTCCGTAGTAATTTTTTCCATCTTATCAATTCTCCCCGAGAGTCCATCTTTCACATCATCAATTTGTTTATTTATAGTGTCCAGTGAATCAGCCACCTTCTGATTTCCAGCATTCGAATCCTCCATCATCTTTTCGATTTTTTCCATCATTTGTCCCATCAGAGTTTTATTTTCATCCATAATTTCATCTTTCATATCCTTCACTGATTTCTTCAAGTCCTCAAGTTCTTTATCCTTAGTCAGCTCTGTCTTAGATCTTGTATCCATTTTTACAGCCACTTCAGAAACTTCAGAGGTACCTTCTCCTTCAGGATTCTTCAGTTTTTTCAGCAGCTTTTTAACTGTTCTCTGAGGGCTCTTAGCTGGAGACAGTTTACTCATTTAAACTCTTTAAACCACCGTTTAAAACATCGCGCTTACTGATGACGACCAGAAGCTCCGGTAAGGTTTTTAATCCAACTCCGACTTAGCGCAAAATTTTTCGAGAGCGGAGCTACGTGCACGTCTGTTAAACTAACATGGCGCCACCGGAAGTCTTCCTCCAACATTTCAAAGACGTTCAGGTTTGTAGATTAATCGGACTCCGCAAAATTGTTACAATTTCCCTAATGTGCGTGGGATAGTGCTCGTGTACGGGGTGATCGCTGGTCGGCGCGGACTCCGTGTGCCGAAAGACCCGTTTCCGCGCTGCATCTCTAAACTAAACTAAACCAAATGGTCTCGACCCAAAATGTCACCCATTCAATTTCTCCACAGATGCTGCCTGACCCGCTGAGTTACTCCAGCGCTTTGTATCTATCTCTCTCTCCAGGGCTGCCAACATTGGGTGAGAGTTGGGAGTGAGAAACTGCGAGAGACCAAGCCGGAGGGGGGGGGGGGGGTGCAGGAGGGGGGTGTCCTCCCTCCCATTGGTACGGAGCTTTCGCATTTTTCAGCTTGAAATTGTGCAAAATGATGCATACTGTAGCGAGTCTTTTAACTTACACTTGAATGCTTTAAATTGGATTAACTATGAATAAGGTTAGACTAAATTACATTCCTAATTACATTCTGCAGTTGAGCCAGGCTCTGATCAACAGGTGCAGCACATGAATGATCTTAGTATATTTATGTATGGAAATCAGATTATAATCAAACACTTGGCCCATGTTGACCAACCTGGGTCTCACTGCACACCTGGTACTACTCCTGACCCCGACCCCAGTTGCATACCTTCTCTCATTCCTGACCCTGAGTCCAACCTTACACCTCCCCCCCCTATTCTACCCTGATCATAGCTGCTTACCTGCTTAGATTCCCAGTGCTGAATACTCCCCTGGTCCCAGCTTTGACTGCACACCAAGTACTATTCCAGACCTTGACTCTGGATGCACACTTGGACTTGCTCCTAGCCCCTCTGCACTGACAATATATCTGGCCCACACTTAACGCCCCATATCTGACCCCCTGGACTTAACCTATTGCATTAAAGACCACAGGTGCTTATCTAATGCAGTAATCATTTATAGGGCACTTCACAGACCAAATTATCTATAACAAAATTTGCTACATCCATAGGCTTCCTTGTTATCTAACATGCTAGTCACTTTGTCAAAGAAGTCATCAATTGGTTGAACACAATTTCTCATCCATAAAATTATACTCACTGAGCTGTATAAGTATTCTGTTACCATTTCCTTCATTTTCCTAACAAACTGTCCTGAAGTCATTTTCACCCCCAATATTTTCAGTATTTTGCTGTCTTCATCTCAGCTGGGACTTTTCTGAAATGCCAAGTCCAATAACTATATATTTAAGCAATATTATTCTATTAAATGTGATCTTGAGAGTACATCATATTTTCTGTGGTATTCATAACACAACAATGATAAAAATATTTTTGCTTTGATTGCACCTACCAACATGCATACATTATTATATTACAGTTAATATGTACCGAGGGCAAATTTTTCTTCCAGTGCTCCCCATTCCCAATTACTTTTACATTGAAGTGATTGAAATCCAAGTTTAAATGGCATCATAAAAGTAAAACCTCCGGAATGGATGACATTCATACGTGGTTGGTTGGGGCTAGTATCAGCACAATTACTATATTAAACTTTGAATCTTCAGATGTCCTGGTTCAAGCTAAAATTAAATACAAATAATAATCTCCTCACACATTCCCCATGCAAGTATCTCTGTCACTCCTTTAAAATATGCCCCTTCTTTGAACAAGCTCTTAAATAATCAGTTTCCATCAGATTACACTCCTTGAGGATGTTCATCTACGTGTTCCATTAATAAAACAACGAGATTGGGGACATTTCTATTCAACCTGTCAAATGAATTGGGGGGGGGGGGTTAGAAATAGTCAGTGAGGTAAACAAACATAATAGTTGAGTGGCAAATGACCAATATTTAACTGAAGGAAATAATGGGTTATCGAAGCTGCATGTTGTGACAGACAGCCTGACACCTTGCATGTCATTTTAATATTACACTTATCCCATCCCCCTGGATATTTCGGATTAATAAATTAAGGTTTTGTCAACTAATTACAAATCAGGCTAATTACAAATCAATAACATTAGCCAACTCCGAAACATGAAGCGCTGAGCATTGGGATCCAGACATCATGGACAACTGGCCTCAGTTCCCCGCTCACATCTGGCAGTGTTCTCCGTCTGAACCAGGGGCCGCAGAGTGTTTTTGAAAGTGGGGAGGCTGAGCGATCACTGATCACTGGCCTTGGGGGTACCCAGTGAGGGAGTGGAGCAACCGAGTGGGGAAAGGGCGTGAAAGGGGGTGTCCCCCCTCCCAGGGTAGGGACTTTTTGAAATTTGATGTATTAAAATCATGTTTTAGTGCATTGTAGAAGTGTGATTTCAATGTTTTTTGTATGAAGTATTTTTAAGAGGTAACATTTTAAGCGGTAACTTTTTCCACACAAAGGGTGGTGGGTGTATGGAACAAGCTGCCAGAGGAGGTATTGAGGCAGGGACTCTCCCAACATTTAGGAAACAGTTAGACTGATACATGGATAGGACAGGTTTGGAGGGATATGGACCAAAAGCAGGTAGCATAGCTGGGGCATGTTGGCAGGTGTGGGCAAGTTGGGCCGAAGGGCCTGTTTTCACACATTATACCTCCACCATGCATGAATGCTTCAAAATCAAGTGGTTGAGTTTTATTGCCATATACTCAAGCATAGAAACATAGAAAATAGGTGCAGGAATAGGCCATTCGAGCCAGCACTGCCATTCAATATGATCATGGCTGTTCATCTAAAATCAGTACCTCTTTCCTGTTGTTTTCCCCATATCCCTTGATTTCGCAAGCCCCAAGAGCTAAATATAACTCTCTTGAAAACATCCAGTTGACTTCCGGTAGCGCCATGTTGGACTGAACAGGCGTAGCGTTTAGCTCCGTGCCCGTAATCGGCGAATTTTCGCTTTAAAAATTGATTTGGAAGTCGGGACCGTGTGTAAAAACTTACCGGAGCTGCTTGTCACGGTGCTGATGACGTCATCAGAAATCGCCGCGAAAATAACGGAGGTTTAAGCTATTTTTAAATGAAAAGAATGACTACCTGTCAGAGCCCTCAGAGATCTGTCTCCAAGCAACTTCTGAAAAAACAGTCACCACCTGAAAAAATTCAAGAACCTGAAGAAGTAACTGCTGAACTTCAAGAACTTGAAGAAGTAACTGCTGAACTAGCCCTGAAAATGACTACAAGATCAAAGGCTGAAATGGCTGAAAAAGTTTTAAAGGACAAAGAGATGGAGGAAATTAAGACATCGGTGAGTGACTTAAAAAATGAACTTTTGGCATGTAATAAAAGTATGATGGAGAGCATGATGAAGAACATGAACATTGGGAATCAGAAAGTAATTGATTCAATCGGTAATATAAATAAACGAATAGACGATGTTCATGGTGAATTATCTTTGAAAATTGATAAGGTGGAAGAAGACTGTACTGATAAGTTGGACGTGGTCCACCAAACTGATACAACATGTTGTACTACCATGAAAGATATGGAAATAGCAATCTTACAAATGGCTGAAGAAATGCAGAAAATCAAGAAGAATTATGAAGATGTCGTGGGTCAGCTGGCTAAAACGTCAGATAAATGCCTTGATTTGGAAGCAAGGTCAAGAAGGCAGAATTTAAGAATAGTTGGAGTGACAGAAGGAGAGGAGGGGAATGACCCCCGAGAGTACACTGCCAACTTACTTAAAAATATACTCGACCTGCCAGCTAAACTGAAAATAGAAGTGCCACACCGGGTGAATCGGCCAAAATCAAGGGCACAAACAAAAGGAGCTCCCCCACGACAGATCATTGTGAAATTTCGGGACATTACAGCTTTGGAAGAGGCCATGAGAAAAATTCAATATGGAACGATTATGAAGTTTGGGACGGACACTATCAGACTTTTTAGAGACTATCCTTATGAAATTGCTAAAAAACGAGAAGCGTTTAAAAATACACAACAGATCTTGAAAGGGCACAGGGACATCAGATATGGAATAATTTATCCAGCTAAGATGATTATTACTTATATTCGTACCAAACGCAAATTTAATGATCCAGAAGCTGCTTACAAATACGCTCAAGACATCGTAAAAGAAATAGAGGCTTAAGTAAAACATCACATGCTCAAGACAAGGTTTTTATTCTACAGACAACGGCTGAGGGAAGGTCGATAGAAATAACTTTTTAACTTTTTAAAAAAAGGATTAAGATGGCGCAGCTTCTCAATGTGCGGCTGTCTAGACTCTCTTATCTCCTCAAGGACAAATTCGGCTCCAACATGAGCGAAAGATGGAATAACAAGGGCGTGGCTGAATGAGCAACCTAATGAAGATGGATGGAAAAAAATTCCTGAATGAAAGACTGTTAAAATGTTATCCCTACACTAATTCCATACTAACACAAAAACTACTGTACTAATATAGTAATAGTAATTAAAGTTATTGAAATTAACACACTAACAGTAATAGTAATTGATTTAAAATTGAATTGCTTAATTGATAAAATGTAATAATTCATTATAAGGATTGACCCCCCCCCCCCCCCCCGGGTAGGGGAGGAGGGGGGCTAAATATAAGTAAATAGATTTACAACAGACTAACAAATTAATTTAGAAATTATGATAAGCTGTAGTTCAAATTTTGTGTGGAAGGAGGTGAGGAGATTCAGAATCTTGGCAAATAGCCAGGTGCCTGAATCGGGTTAACCCCTTCCAACCAAAAGCAGATTAGTATGGAAGGGGAAGAAAATGTAATAATTGTTAACATAAGTAAATGGTAGATAAGTTTGGAGATTAGAGAAGATTTATTTAGATATAAAGATATGGTAGATATGGTAAGGCTGACACATAAAATTTGGCTTTGAATGGGTCCCAACTCCCTTTTGTAAGATTATTCAAGGGGACGGAGCTAAATGTAGATTAACAACTACGGAAGTCATTAATTGTGTAACTACCACCATTAGGTGGATAATTGGTCACTGTCGTCATTTTTAGACACTGTAACCTCACTTTTTTGATTTTTTTTAAATGTCACAATAATGTACACTTTTTTGTTTCTTTACTTAAGGACAATTTTGAGAGGGATGTAATAACCGAATTTAATATTGCAAATGCTCGCCCAACTGCCAGAGACCTAAGGTATTGCTTGCACCGCATGTTTAAAAGGTATTAAATAATTCAAAATGCAAGACGATAAACAAAAGAAATTTGGAGGAATCACATTCTGCAGTTGGAATATTAGGGGTGCTAATGAACCAATTAAAAGGGGTAAGATTTTTGCACAATTGAAGTCACTCAATACGGACATAATATTCCTACAAGAAACTCACTGGAAACTGCAAGCTCAAGCCAGATTGAAGGCAAACTGGATAGGCCAAACATACCAATCTTCATATATTTCCAAAGCTAGAGGCACAGCAATCATTATTCGAAAAGATATACCATTTAAATCGAAGAATATCATGACAGATAAGGAAGGGAGATACCTTATAGTTACCGGAGAGATTCGTGCTACCCCAATTACCTTGGTAAATATTTATGCGCCTAATTTTGATAATCCTCAATTTTTAAATAAAATTCTGAATATAATTAGAGTTCAATTATCAAAATGTGATAATTGGGGGAGATTTTAACTGTGTTTTAGATCCATATTTGGATAAATCTTCACAACAGAGTAGGGGCAACACAAAATCTAAAACCAGGGAAATCTTAAATACTTACATAACAAATACAAATATAACAGATGTTTGGAGGATCGCTAACCCTGTCGGAAGGGAATACTCGTTTTATTCAATGGTGCACAAAACTTATTCACGTATCGACTATTTCCTAGTGGATACAAAACTAATTCCCTATACAATGAACCCAAAATATCACAATAGTATAATTTCTGATCACTCCCCGTTAACCTTTTTTTTTTAAATTAGAAGGAATGCCTTCTAATAAATCGTTTTGGAGGTTTAATCCTCAAATCTTAAATGATCCACAAGGGGAAATATATTTAAAACAGATGGAACTTTTTTAAAGAATAATGACACCCCAGATACCTCACCAGTTCTACTATGGCAATCATTCAAAGCAGTTATTAGAGGATCTATAATCTCACACCAAGCTTTTTTAAATAAAAGGAATAAGAAAGAACAAAGGCAGTTAGAAGAATGAATTAGAGAATTGGAATTAGATAATGCTAAAGAGCCTACTATAGACAAACATAATAAAATAACAATAATGACATTTAAATTAAACAAAATATTATCAGCAAATGTTATTAGATTATTTCAAATCACAAAACAGGAAAATTTTGAATTTGGGGATAAACCACACAAGCTTCTGGCTCGACAACTGAAAAAACGGGAAAAGGACCACACGATTTTAAAGATTAAATCAGATAAAGGGGAATTGTTAACACTACCTAAGGATATTAATAAAAGATTCGCTCAATTTTATCAAAATTTATATACATCTAAAGCGGTAGCAGATAGTACCAAAGTTAGAGAGTTCCTGGACAATTGTAATCTCCCAAAACTCAATGTGAGTGAACAAGAGGAATTAGGTGCACGTCTCAACTAAGGAAATAGAAGAAACAATAAATACATTAAAGAATGTAAAAACTCCAGGACCAGATGGTTTTAGTAATGAATTTTATAAAAGATTTTATGAGATATTTACACGACTACATAAAATGTATACATATACTTTTAAAGAACATACACTTCCAGAAACATTGGCGGAGTCAACGATTACACTTATACCTAAAAAAGGTAAAGATTTAGAAGATCCGGGTTCTTATAGAGCTATTGCGCTGTTAAATACAGATCAAAAAATATTAGCGAAAACATTAGCTCGAAGGCTAAGTAACTATGTTAGTAAATTAATAAATCCAGATCAAAGAGGGTTTATACCCAAGAGATACTCAAGCAATAACCTGAGACGTCTGTTTAATATAATGCACTCACATAAAACCGAAGAGCAAGACTTATCAATTATTTCACTGGATGCAGAAAAAGCATTTGATCAAGTGGAATGGGATTATATAGTTAAAGTATTGCAAAAATTTCAAGTGGGAGAGAATTTTATCGCTTGGGTAAAATTATTATATGATAGGCCAACGGCCAGAATATTAACTAATAATATGTTGTCCTAGAAATTTCAGTTATCAAGGGGAAATAGACAGGGACAGAGACCGGTCCTGTTGCTCAGAAGGGTAAGGAAAAGAAGAGGAGAGCATTAGTAATAGGGGACTCTATAGTTAGGGGGTCAGACAGGCGATTCTGTGGAAGCAGTCGGGAGACCCGGATGGTAGTTTGCCTCCCTGGTGCCAGGGTCTGTGATGTGTCTCAACGTGTCCAAGATATCCTGAAAGGGGAGGGAGAGGAGCCCGGGGTCGTGGTACATATAGGTACCAATGACATAGGTAAAAAAAGAGAAGAGGTCCTGAAAGGAGAATTTAGGGAGTTAGGAGGGGAGTTAAAGAGAAGGACAGCAAAGGTAACAATCTCGGGATTACTGCCTGTGCCACGCGACAGTGAGAGTAGGAATGGAGCGAGGTGGAGGATAAATGCGTGGCTGAAGGACTGGTGCAGAGGGCAGGGATTCAAATTTCTGGATCATTGGGACCTCTTTTGTGGAAGGTGCGACCTGTACAAAAAGGATGGGTTGCACTTGAACCTGAGGGGGACCAATATCCTGGTGGGGAGATTTGCAAAGGCTACTGGGGAGACTTTGGACTAGAACGGTTGGGGGGAGGGACTCAGATAGAGAAAGCTATTAGACAGTGTGTGAGGCAGGAGGCAGAGAAGGAAAGCACTCAGACCCAACATGTAGGGGGGAAAGAAGAAAACAATAATAAACAGAGAATAAGAGGTGGTGGGTTTCTTAAATGTGTGAGCAGAGCGACAGAGGGGTGTAAAATGCGGGCGGAAGCAACAGGTAGCAAGGTGAAAAGTAAAAGTGGCAGGCAGACAAATCCAGGGCAAAAATCAAAAAGGGCCACTTTTCAACATAATTGTAAAAGGAGTAAGAGCGATGTAAAAACAAGCCTGAAGGCTTTGTGTCTCAATGCAAGGAGCATTCGTAATAAGGTGGATGAGTTGAATGTGCAGATAGCTATTAATGATTATGATATAGTTGGGATCACGGAGACATGGCTCCAGGGTGACCAAGGCTGGGAGCTGAACATCCAGGGATATTCAATATTCAGGAGGGATAGAGAGAAAGGAAAAGGAGGTAGGGTAGCGTTGCTGGTTAGAGAGGAGATTAACGCAATAGAAAGGAAGGACATTAGCTTGGAGGATGTGGAATCGGTATGGGTAGAGCTGCCAAACACTAAGGGGCAGAAAACGCTGGTGGGTCTTGTGTACAGGCCACCTAACAGTAGTAGTGAAGTTGGGGATGGCATCAAACAGGAAATTAGAAATGCGTGCAACAAAGGCAAAACAGTTATAATGGGTGACTTCAATCTACATATAGATTGGGTTAATCAAATTGGCAGGGTGCTGAGGAAGAGGATTTCTTGGAATGTATGCGGGTTAGTTATCTAAACTAACATGTAGAGGAACCAATGAGAGAGCAGGCTATTCTAGACTGGGTATTGAGTAATGAGGAAGGGTTAGTTAGCAGTCTTGTTGTGCGTGCCCCCTTGGGCAAGAGTGACCATAATATGGTTGAGTTCTTCATTAGGATGGAGAGTGACATTGTTAATTCAGAAACAATGGTTCTGAACTTAAAGAAAAATAACTTTCAGGGTATGAGACGTGAATTGGCCAAGATTGACTGGCAATTAGTTCTAAAAGGGTTGACGGTGGATATGTAATGGAAGGCATTTAATGACTGCATGGATGAACTACAAAAAATGTTCATCCCAGTTTGGCAAAAGAATAAATCAGGGAAGGTAGTGCATCCGTGGATAACAAGGGAAATCAGGGATAGTATCAAAGCAAAAGATGATGCGCACAAATTAGCCAGAAAAAGCAGCATACCAGAGGACTGTGAGAAATTCAGAGACCAGCAGAGGAGGACAAAGGGCTTAATTAGGAAAGGGAAAATAGATTATGAAAGAAAACTGGCAGGGAACATAAAAACTGACTGCAAAAGTTTTTATAGATATGTGAAGAGAAAGAGATTAGTTAAAACAAATGTAGGTCCCTTGCAGTCAGAAACAGGTGAATTGATCATGGGGAACAAGGATATGGCGGACCAATTGAATAACTACTTTGGTTCCGTCTTCACTAAGGAAGACATAAATAATCTGCCGGAAATAGCAGGGGACCGCGGGTCAAAGGAGATGGAGGAACTGAGTGAAATCCAGGTTAGTCGGGAAGTGGTGTTGGGTAAATTGAATGGATTAAAGGCCGATAACTCACCAGGGCCAGATAGGCTGCATCCCAGAGTACTTAAGGAAGTAGCTCCAGAAATAGTGGATGCATTGGTGATAATTTTTCAAAACTCTTTAGATTCTGGAGTAGTTCCTGAGGATTGGAGGGTAGCAAACGTAACCCCACTTTTTAAGAAGGGAGGGAGAGAGAAAACGGGGCATTACAGACCAGTTAGTCTAACATCGGTAGTGGGGAAACTGCTAGAGTCAGTTATTAAAGATGGGATAGCAGCACATTTGGAAAGTGGTGAAATCATTGGACAAAGTCAGCATGGATTTACGAAAGGTAAATCATGTCTGACGAATCTTATAGAATTTTTCGAGGATGTAACTAGTAGAGTGGATAGGGGAGAACCAGTGGATGTGTTGTATCTGGACTTTCAGAAGGCTTTCGACAAGGTCCCACATAAGAGATTAGTATACAAACTTAAAGCACACGGTATTGGGGGTTCAGTATTGATGTGGATAGAGAACTGGCTGGCAAACAGGAAGCAAAGAGTAGGAGTAAACGGGTCCTTTTCACAATGGCAGGCAGTGACTAGTGGGGTACCGCAAGGCTCAGTGCTGAGACCCCAGCTATTTACAATTTATATTAATGATCTGGCTGAGGGAATTGAAGGCAACATCTCCAAGTTTGCGGATGACACTAAGATGGGGGGGGCAGTGTTAGCTGTGAGGAGGATGCTAGGAGACTGCAAGGTGACTTGGATAGGCTGGGTGAGTGGGCAAATGTTTGGCAGATGCAGTATAATGTGGATAAATGTGAGGTTATCCACTTTGGTGGCAAAAATAGGAAAGCAGACTATTATCTAAATGGTGGCCGATTAGGAAAAGGGGAGATGCAGCGAGACCTGGGTGTCATGGTACACCAGTCATTGGTGTAGGCATGCAGGTGCAACAGGCAGTGAAGAAAGCGAATGGTATGTTAGCTTTCATAGCAAAAGGATTTGAGTATAGGAGCAGGGAGGTTCTACTGCAGTTGTACAGGGTCTTGGTGAGACCACACCTGGAGTATTGCGTACAGTTTTGGACTCCAAATCTGAGGAAGGACATTATAGCCATAGAGGGAGTGCAGAGAAGGTTCACCAGACTGATTCCTGGGATGTCAGGACTTTCATATGAAGAAAGACTGGATAGACTCGGCTTATACTTGCTAGAATTTAGGAGATTGAGAGGGGATCTTATAGAAACTTACAAAATTCTTATGGGGTTGGACAGGCTAGATGCAGGAAGATTGTTCCCGATGTTGGGGAAGTCCAGGACAAGGGGTCACAGCTTAAGGATAAGGGGGAAATCCTTTAAGACCGAGATGAGAAAAAACTTTTTCACACAGAGAGTGGTGAATCTCTGGAACTCTCTGCCACAGAGGGTAGTTGAGGCCAGTTCATTGGCTATATTTAAGAGGGAGTTAGATGTGGTCTTTGTGGCTAAAGGGATCAAGGGGTATGGAAAGAAGGCAGGTACGGGATACTGAGTTGGATGATCAGCCATGATCATATTGAATGGCGGTGCAGGCTCGAAGGGCCGAATGGCCTACTCCTGCACCTATTTTCTATGTATCTATGTATCTATGTATCACCTCTGCTATTTGCTCTTGTAATAGAACCGTTAGCGGAAAGTATTAGGATACATCCGAGTATTTATGGGTACAATACAAAATATTCAAATAATAAGCTTTCTTTATATGCAGATGATGTACTATTATATATTACAAAATCACAAACTAGTATACCAAATATATTAAATTTAATTGAGGAATTCGGATCCTTTTCAGGATATAGAATAAATTGGAATAAAAGTGAAATTATGACGATTAAACCTCAAGAATCGACACACTTGTTAAAATTCCCTTTTAAAATCGCGTCAGAAAAATTTAAATATTTGGGGAATTGAAATTACTAGAAAATATAAATCTCTATTTAATGCAAACTATATGCCCTTACTCAATAAACTAAACACACTGATTAAATTCTGGAGAGCCCTCCGGATGTCTCTTATAGGCCGAATAAATGCTATAAAAATGATCTTTTTACCACAAATGTTATATCTATTCCAGTCATACTTACCGATATACTTACCAAACTTTTTTTTTTTAATTGGATGCTGATATTACAAACTTTATATGGGACTATAAATCCCACAGAATCCAAAGAAAACATTTGTGTAAACCTAAGGAATTTGGTGGATTATCACTCCCCAATTTTTTATATTATTATTGGGCCACAAATGTCAAAAATATGATTCACCTGTTGGACAATTCGGCCCAGCAGGTGGATTGGATAGTAATGGAGAGAGAGGACTGTTCCCCTTTTAACATAGGAGCGATCCTTCTCTCACCAACAAAAATGAAGAATACAATATATAGTAAAAATCCAATTATTCATAGTGCAATTAAATTAAGAAATCTATCACTTCTTTCACCTATAATGAATAACCCTTCGTTTAAACCTTCTATGATATAGAGCTTTTATAAATTGGGAAAGAGTAGGAATTAAAACGTTTGGAGATATGTATGATAATGGATTTTTTTAAAACATTTCACCAATTACAACTTAAATATAACTTGAATAGTAATCAATATCTCAAATATTTTCAACTACGTAACTATTTGAAAAAGTATACACGAGAATATCAAAATATGTCTCCTGACCTATTAGACGTGATAATGAATATAAAAGCGAAATCAGCTAATTTAATATCATACCTATATAATTCCATTTTAAATATAGAAATTCCATCATCGGATGGGATTAGAAGAGAATGGGAACAGGAACTAGCTATAAAAATCTCGAAAGAGAGTTGGGATAAACATCAATTATATGTGCATAAATGTTCGATTAACGTAAGACATACTCTGATTCAATTTAACATTTTACAGATTATATTATTCAAAAGCTAAATTAAGTAAGTTTTACCCAAATACCTCTGCTAACTGTGATAAATGCCTAGTCCAAGAATCAACTAGAGCACATTCTTTTGTTTTCTGTATAAAAATTCAAAAATTTTGGAATGACATTTTTGAAATTTTCACTAAATTATTTAAAATAAAACTGAAACCGAATGCAGAATTGATTATGTTTGGAACAATAGAAGCAAGTTTGGAGCTGACTGCGTTTCAAATGAGTTTTCTTAGTTATGGCTTAATAACGGCAAAAAAACTGATACTGAAATTTTGGAAAAATGCTCTACGCCAACAATAAAAATGTGGACTTCTAATATGTCGGAATTGTTACATCTAGAAGATATGAGATTCCTCCTAGCAGGTAAACAAGACCAATTCCAAAAGATTTGGTCTCCATATCTCGACTTATTACAAACATAGGGTGCAACAAAATGTTGATAATAAATGGTTTTAGGACCTGGCGAGGGGTGAGTAAAGATAAGAAGTAGGTGCATCCCTTTCACATTGTCCTATCTTATTTTCTTTTTTTCTCTTCTTTTCTTTTCTTCTTTAACTACTTCTTGTGGTTTAGGTTCACATGTTTGTTCCTGGACCACTTTTTCATTCACTCACTGACTGTCTTTGCTAGCTCTTTCTATCGTTTCTTTCTATTAAACTTGAAAAACAGAAGTGGTACAAGAACTGTATACATTTACGTTATTGCAGATTACTGTAATGTAAAATACTTCTAATTAAAAAAATTTAAAAAAACAAACAAAAGAAATCCAGTTAATTGGCCTCCACTGCCTTCTGTGGCAGAGGATTCCACAGATTCACAACTCTCTGCGTGAAGAAAGTTTGTCCTCATCTCAGTCCTAAATGGCCTACCCTTTATTCTTAAACTGGTTCCGAACTCCCTCAACATCGGGAAAGTTTTTCCTGCAGTTACAGTAAGTGAAAATCTAGCAGGCAAGCAGGATGCTTTCTCCACCCACCCCCATTGGAAGGCCACTATCTTCCACCGTTTCTACCCAGTGCTTGGTACTTACTTCCAGCAGCCACTGGTTGTCCTCCAGGATGCACCGAGCCACAGCCTGGTCCATGCCGGTCACCAGGGCGAATTCGGCGCAGAGGCTCTCACGGCAGCGGCGCAACGCTTCCGACGCCTCCGACGACCCGGGACTCTTGCACTGAGGCTGCTCATTGGCCGGAGCTGCAGTGAGCGACTCGCCAGCCCGGCAAACACTTGCCAGCCCGGCAACACTCGCCAGCCGGCAACACTCGCCAGCCCGGCAAACACTCGCCAGCCCGGCAAGCACTCGTCAACCCAGGCAAACACTCGCCAGCCCGGCAAACACTCGCCAGCCCCGGCTCCCTGTCCGCATCTGTCTCCGCTGCTGCTTCTGCTACCATCCCTCCCTCAGCCCCGGCTCTCCAACACCCGCGGCCCATGCAGTTAATATGCGTTATAAAATTTTTGTTGATCACAGAATTTCTCACGACAGAGCGTGAGGAGTTTGTGATCAGTGTGAGAGCGTGAGAATTTGTCGAAATGCGTGATTCTCATGCTCAATGCGTGAGAGTTGGCAGCCCTGCTCTCTCTGTCTCTCTCTCTCTTTCTCCCTCTGTCTGTCTCTCTCTTTCTGTCTCTCTCTCGCTGTCTATCTCTGTCTCTCTCACTTGCTTTCTCTCTGTCCCCCCCCCCTCCTCTCTCTCTCTATCCCTCTGTATCTCTCTCTCTCTCCACACTCTATGACCAAGTGACTGCAGCATTTTATCTTCATCATCATCAGGGAGTGGAGCTGAAGCCGCCGCCGCCGCCGCCCAGTTGCTGCTTCTCTTGTCTCCACAGTCGCTGCCCGTCTGCGTCACATTCACCGACATTGTGTGTCCGCCTTCACATTTAAAAACAAACCGCCATCTTGCAGCTTCCTGCTGAAGCAACGGCCTCGCACTGGCGGTGACATCACGCCGCAGGGTGGGCGGGGCAGATAAACGTCACGACGCAGGGTGGGCGGGGCAGATGAACGTCACGGCGCAGGGCGGGCGGGGCAGGGGGACGTCACGGCGCAGGGTGGGCGGGGCACATGGACGTCACGGCGTAGGGTGGGCGTGGCAGTTAGACGTCACGGCGCAGGGTGGGCGGGGCGGCGATGTCACCAAAGATGCAGACAGTTGGCGGACGGTTGCCCGATGGTCCAGGTCCGTGCGGCGGCATCACGTCACCATCACCCTCAACCCTCACCCTCTACTCACCTCCAGTATCCGGCCTCGCACCGGGAGACTCTCACTCACTGTCCGCCCGCCCGCCCGTCACTGGGGTTGGCGCTTGGAGCCGAGCGGAGCGGAATCAATGTCGGGGATGTTGAAGGCCGGGCCGGGCCGGGGGGGCTGATGGTGGTCGTAGCGGCCGCCGGGGTGGAGTAGGAGTTCGCTTCCCCTCACCCCCCCCCCCCCCCCCCGCAGTGATCCCCCACTAGCCTCCCCCTTCCCTCCCCCTTCAGGCACCAGTAATGTTGACGCGCTAGTAATGTCCTGTTTGCCAGCTTGTTGACCCTCTGTGTTCCCCTCCTGCAGGACCCCTTGCTGTGGACGGAGAAACGGGGACGTGAGCGGACATTGAGGGCGGCCAGGATGCCGGTGAGTCCCCCCCCCCCCCCCCCCCCCCCCCATCTGGTGGGGAGTAGAGTCGGGGATGAGGGGAGCGGGAGCGGTCCGGACTGAGAGAGAGAGAGAGAGAGAGAGAGGGAGAAGAGAGGGGGAGAGAAAGACAGACACAGAGGGAGAGACAGAGAGAGAGGCAGCGACAGAGAGAGAGAGATAGAGAGAGAGAGAGAGAGCGAGAGAGAGAGACATGGTCAGAGAAAGAGAGAGAGACAGAGTCGGAAACAGGGAGGGAGAGCGACAGACAGAAAGAGGGAGAGAGAGACAGACAGACAGAGAATGAGACACATGGAGACAGAGAGAGAGACATGGAGACAGAGACACGGAGGGGCAGCGAGAGAGGGAGAGAGTGAGAGAGACAGTCGGAGAGCAACAGAGTGGGGGCGGGAGAGACAGAGAGAAACAGAGACGGAGAGGGAGAGAGAGAGAGACACACGGAGAGAGAAAGAGAGGGAGACAGAGAGAATGGCAGCGAGGGAGAGGGAGAGACAGACAGTCTCAGAGCGAGAGAGGGAGAGAGATGGAGCGAGAGAGAGAGAGACAGTGGGACAGAGAGACAGACAGAGAGGGAGAGAGAGACAGATAAAGGGAGAGAGAGACAGAGAGTGTGAGAGATAAAAAGAGAGACAGAGAGAGACCAGAGACAGAGAGTGACAGAGAGATAGGCAGTGAGGGAGAGAGAGAGAGAGAGAGAGAGGGGCAGAGATAGAGAGGGAGAGAGAGACAGAGATAGTGAGAGACGGAGAGTGGGACAGAGAGAGAGAGAGAGACAGAGAAGGAGAGAGACAGTGGGAGAGACAGAGAGAAACCAGAGAGAGAGGCAGCGAGAGAGAAAGAGGGAGAGACAGATGCAGAGAGAGATAGAGAGAGACAGAGAGAAACTGAGAGTGAGAGACAGACAGAGAGAGACGGGGAGACAGAGAGAGAGGGGGAGAGAGGCAGACACAGAGGGAGAGCGACAGACAGAGAGAGTGAGACCGAGACAGAGAGAAAGACTCTGAGAGACAGGGAGAACCAGAGAGAGAGACACAGAGAGACCAGAGACATAGAGCGAGTGGGAGAGAGAGACAGAGAGAAAGGCGGCTAGAGGAAGAGAGAGAGAGATAGAGAGATGCAGAGACATAATGAGAGACAGACAGAGAGAGAGAGGCAGAGAGAAAGACAGAGAGACAGAATCAGAGAGAGAGAGAGAGACAGAGTGAGACAGAGAAAGTGAGGGAGGCAGAGAGAAAGACGGGGAGAGACGAGGGCAAACAAATGTCCTGTTTGCCAGCTTGTTGACCCTCCATGTTCCTTTCCTGCAGGGTTTAGGAGCTGTTGCTGTGGACGGAGAGACGGGGATGTGAGCGGCCATTGAGGGCGGCCAGGGTGCCGGTGAGTCCCCCCACCCCCCCCCCCCCAAAATCTGGTGGGGGAGTAGTGTCGGGGATGAGGGGAGCGGGAGAGAGAGAGACGGGGAGAGAGAGGGGGAGAGAAAGAGACAGACACAGAGGGAGAGAGAGAGACAGACACCGAGAGAGAGGGAGAGAGAGAGAGGGACAGAGACAGAGAGAGGCAGCGACAGAGGGACAGAGACAGACACTGAGAGAGAACAAGAGAGGCAGCGAGAGAGAGGGAGAAACAGACAGACAGAGAGAGAGGCAGACAGAGAGCGACAGAGTGGGAGAGAGAGACAGACAGAGAGAATCACAGAGAGAGAGAGACAAAGAGAGACAGAGAGAGAGGACAGACAGACAGTGGGAGAGACAGGGAGAGATGCAGTGAGTGGGAGTGTGACATGGTGAGAGAAAGAGAGGGAGACAGAGAGAGAGGCAGCGAGGGAGAGAGGCAGACCGACAGAGTGAGAGACACAGAGAGAGTGAGAGAGAGACAGGGTCGGAGAGAGAGAGACCGAGACAGTGTCAGAGGGAGATAGAGAGACAGAGAAAGAGGGAGAGAGACAGAGTGGGACAGAGAGAGAGAGACAGAGAGACAGACAAAGGGGGAGAGAGGGAGAGATAGAGTGACAGAGTGAGAGAGACAGCGACAGAGACAGAGAGAGGCAGTGAGAGAAAGAGAGAGAGACAGGCTCAGAAAGAGAGACAGAGAGAGAGGGGCATAGAAAGAGACAGAGGGAGAGAGAGAGACTGGGACAGAGACAGTGAGACAGACAGAAAGAGAGAGAGAGAAAGACAGAGGGAGAGAGAAACGGAGAGAGAGAGAGACAGAGAGAGAGAGAGAGATAGACAGACAGAGAGAGGGACAGAGAGAGACCAGAGAGAGAACGAGAGAGAGACAGACTCAGAGAGAGACACACAGAGAGGGAGAGAAAGAGACAGATGCAGAGAGAG
>JAXLNO010004766.1:59740-155026 GCA_038087875.1 Malacoraja senta
GACAAAGGGACAGAGAGGGTGAGAGAAAGAGAAACAGACAGACAGAGGGAGAGAGAGAGACAGCAGCCAGAGAGATACAGATACAGAGAGAGGGACAGTGAGAGAGACAGAGAGTGACAGAGAGAGAGACGGACAGGAACAGAGAGAGCGAGAGAGAAGAGAGAGAGGGACAATGAGAGAGGACAGAGAGAGGGACAGCGAGAAACAGAAAGAGAAAGAGAGAGACACAGAGGGAGAGGGAGAGAGAGAGAGAGAGAGAGACACACACACACACACAGAGGGACAGTGAGACAGAGGGAGAGACGAGAGAGAGAGTGATAGAGAGAGACACACACGGAGAGGTACAGAGACACACAGAGAGAGGGGGAGAGACAGAGTGAGAGAGAGGGAGAGATGCAGAGAGAGACAGATAGACAGGGAGAGACAGGCAGAGAGAGAGACAGTGAGACAGAGAGAGGGGAGAGAGAGAGAGACATACAGAGGGAGAGAGAGCGACAGAGATACTCAGAGAGAGAGACAGTGAGAGACCGAGAGAGAGAGAGACCGAGAGAGAGACAGAGACATGGAGAGAGAGAGACACACAGAGAGGTACAGAGACACAGAGAGAGACACGGAGAGAGAGACAGAGTGAGAGAGAGATGCAGAGAGAGAGAGAGACAGACAGGGAAAGACAGGCAGAGAGTGAGAGGCAGAGAGAGAGACAGAGGGGGAGAGAGAGCAAGACATACAGAGGGAGAGAGAGAGAGACAGAGACAGTGAGAGAGTGACAGACAGAGAGTGACAGAGAGACAGGGAGAGAGATAGATGGACAGAGAGAGAGACAGAGAGAGAAAGAGACACTCAGAGGGAGAGAGACAGAGAGAGAGAGAGACAGTGGGAGAGAGAGAGAGACAGGGAGAGAGATACAGAGACAGAGAGAGAGACGGAGAAAGAGAGACAGGAAGAGAGAGAGACACAGAAAGGGAGACAGAGAGAGAGACATAGTGAGACAGAGAGAGAGGGGGGAGAGAGAGAGAGAGAGAGACATACAGAGAGAGAGCAAGAGACAGAGAAAGAGAGCAAGAGACAGAGAGAGAGAGAGACAGACAGAGAGAAACAGACAACGAGAGAGACAGAGAGGGGGAGAGAAAGAAAGAGTGACAGACAGAGGGAGAGAGAGAGAATGAGAGAGATACAGAGAGAGAGAAATAGAGACAGACACAGACCCAGAGGGAGAGAGAGGGACAGTGAGAGATAGAGAGATACAGCGACAGAGAGTGAAAGAGAGAGAGAGAGAGAGACAGAGAGACAGAGATAGGGAGACAGAGAGAGAGAGAGGGACAGTGAGATAGAGTGAGACAGAGAGACAGACAGAGAGAGAGAGTGAGAGAGACAGTGAGAAGGAGAGAGAGAGGGAGAGAGAGAGTGGGAGAGATACAGAGAGAGAGAGACAGAGATACTCAGAGAGAGAAAGAGAGACAGGCAGAGGGAGAGAGAGACCGAGAGAGACAGAGGGAGAGAGGCAGAGAGATAGAGACATAGAGAGAGAGACAGTGAGAGAGACAGGGAGACAGAGAGAGAGAGAAAGAGACAGACAGGGGAGAGAGGGACAGTGAGAGAGAGGGAGTGACAGTGAGATACAGAGAGAGGCAGAGAGATAGAGAGAGAGAGGGAGACAGAGAGAGGGACAGAGGGAGGGAGAGAGAAAGAGAGACAGACACAGGGCAAGAGACAGCGAGAGAGATACAGAAACAGAGAGAGGGAAAAAGAGAGAGACAGAGAGGGATGGGCAAAGAGATAGAGAGTCAGAGAGAGAGAAGGAGAGAGGGACAGTGAGAGAGTGACAGAGATACAGAGAGAGCGAGAGAGAGAGGCAGAGAGAGAGAGAGAGAGGGACAGAGGGACAGAGACAGAGAGAGAGAGAGAGAGAGAGACAGAAGGACAGAGAGAGACAGAGAAAGGGAGACATAGAGAGACAGAAGGACAGATATTGACAGAGAGAAAGAGAGACAGTCGTAGATAGAGTCAGAGACAGAGAGAGTGTGAGAGAGAATGAGGGGGGGGAGGGGTGGAGAGAGAGGGAGAGTGGAGTGGAGGGAGGGGGCTGGGAGGAGAGGGGTGAGAGGCTGGAGGTGGAAAGGGGGTGAAGTGAGTAGCGGGGGGAAGCAGAGAGCAAAAGGGAGGATTCAATGGGGAGTGGGTCAGGCAGCATTCTTTGGAGAAGACACAAAATGCTGGAGTAATTCAGCGGGTCAGGCAGCATCTGTGGATAGAATGAATGGGTAGTGTCGGGGATGAGGGGAGCGTGAGCGGTACGGACTGAGAGAGAGAGTCACACAGAGACAGAGACAGACAGAGAGAGAGAAAGACTGCGAGATGGGCAGAGAGAGAGACAGTCAGAGAGAGAGAGAGAGAGTGAGAGAGAAAGAGAGACAGAGAGAGAGAAAGAGAGAGAGAGAAAGAGAGAGAGAGAGAGAGAGACAGAGAGAAAGAGATAGAGAGAGGGGGACAGAGAGACAAGACAGACAGAGAGAGAGAGAGACGGAGAGAGAGACAGACAGACAGAGAGAGAGAGACAGACAGAGGGATGGGCAAAGAGATAGAGAGTCAGACAGAGAGAGAGAGACAGAAAGATAGATAGACAGAGAGGGAGAGAGAGAGAGACAGTCAGAGAGAGAGAGAGACAGTCAGGCACAGAGGGAGAGAGAGAGAGTGAGAGGAGGGGTGGAGAGAGAGAGAAAAATTGTGGAGGGAGGGGGCTGGGTGAAGATGGGTGAGAGGCTGGAGGTGGAAAGGGGATGAAGTGAGTAGCGGGAGAAGCAGGGATCGAAGGGAGGGCAGGGCTCTCGCTTAACTTTTTTTCCCTGTTGCCAGCTGGGCAACCTTGACAGCTTTTTAGGTTGCCAAATGACAGTTTAGGTGGTCATTGAAGACGGTTTGCATGACGCGTGCAATAATGTGCTCGGACGAAGTGCGTAGTTACCAGTCGGAATTATGCTCAATGAAGCATTCACATATTATGTTCAAGAAGGAACTGCAGATGCTGGAAAATCGAAGGTAGACAAAAGTGCTGGAGAAACTCAGCGGGTGCAGCAGCATCTATGGAGCGAAGGAAATAGGCAACGTTTCAGGCCGAAACCCATCAGTCTGAAGAAGGGTTTTGGCCCGAAACGTTGCCTATTTCCTTCACTCCATAGATGCTGCCGCATCCGCTGAGTTTCTCCAGCACTTTTGTCTTCATTCACATATTATTTTTGCTTCAAATAACTCACAAACTAAACATATTCACCAATCAAGCCATGATATATACCACAATGACATGCAGCAAAAATATAATACAATATCTCAACTCTTTTTACACATTGCAATTAATGCAATTTCTATTAGTTCTTTCCACTTCCAAACAAAAATTCAGCATATGATCAACCTGCGTCAATAAATCCTGGACCATGGTAACATATATGCTTAACCATGCACACTACAGATTGATGCAAGCATG
Organism: Malacoraja senta; assembly: GCA_038087875.1. Classification (NCBI taxonomy): domain Eukaryota; kingdom Metazoa; phylum Chordata; class Chondrichthyes; order Rajiformes; family Rajidae; genus Malacoraja; species Malacoraja senta. The sequence goes on from JAXLNO010004766.1 coordinate 63,219, forward strand.
TTTTCTGTGAAGGACCGAAAATTACCATGACATGGCCATAGCATGGGTCGTTATTGCTATTGGCACAGAAACACTCTGACTTCCCACATAATTTATCCATAACAAAATATACAGGTTGCAAGGAAATTTCTAAAGGCATTTTATGATAATAGCTGTTAAAACCGACTATACCCATCTGACAGGTTAAACATTACACTAACTGACAAGAGATGGCCAAAGGACATAACTGCAGCAAATGTTCTTTTGGTAATATGTTTAAAGGTGTCAAAACAAATAATAACATTGGGAATTAAAACACATTTGATTACATTCCGTTATCAAACATAATCAATGTTCGCTCTGAAGACCATGAAGCACAATAGGGTCAGGGGGTGTGTGAATCAGTGCGGGGTGGATAGATGGCGGGGGGTTGAGAAGGCAATCGGTGCGGAATGGATGGATTGAGGCTGGTGAATTAGTACGTGTTGGTTGTAGTGTGTAAAATTGTGAGGGGAGAGCACGGGGGGTGTCAGTGGTGTTGAATGGGGGGATCAGTATGGGATGGATGGGGGGTTCAGTATAGGATGAATGGGGGTAGATAAAAATGCTGGAAAATTCAGCGGGTGAGGCAGCATCTGTGGAGCTAAGGAAATAGGCAACGTTTCGGATCGAGACCCTTCTTCAGACTGTTCCCCCCATTTTCCTTGAATGGGGGGATCAGTACAGGATGGATCGGGGTTGGTCAGCACAGGATGAATTGGGGGGAGGTCAGGACAGTGTGGATCATTGGAGGGTCTATGCGGGATGAATGGTGGGTCACTACAGGATGAATGAGGGGATCAGTACAGGATGAATGGTGATCAGTAAAAGATTTATTTATTTATTTATTTATTTATTTATTCCGAACAAGTAAAGACATTAAAGACATTGATATTAACAAAATCGAAATTATCAAACAATTGAACATTGCAATCAACATTTACAAATGAGAAGAACAAAATCAAGGTTCCAATGTCCAACTCAGAGTCTGTACAAGCTCGAAAAGGAGTGAGAAGAAGAATAACTTATTAAATCTCACCCCTTTTCCCCAACACTTCTATCGTATTTAAAAGTCAATTCCTTACTAGTAATAGTACTGCCCTAGGCAATTTCCCATAATACATACAGACACATATATACATACAACTATTATGTACATACAATCTTCATATTTGAAGTACCCAACATCAGTGAACAATAGTAAACAAGATAAACATCAACAATAGTAACAAGATAAACATCAACGATTGTAAACAAGATAAACATCAACCCCCACTGGTCAACCATCCCCTCCATCCCTGTACCCCTTGAGCATTATTTTTTTATATATCATTTTGAAATGATTCATGTTTGTGCATTGCTTCAATTCCCCGTTCAATTTATTCCACACTCCTACTCCACAAACCGAAATACAAAAGGTTTTTCTAGTCGTACGGACTTTTTGTTTCTTAAAGTTAAATATTCCTCTTAAATTGTAACCCCCCACACGCTCGTTAATTAATTTTTGAATGTTTCCAGGTAAATTTTTATTTTTGGCCCTAAACATTATCTGAGCTGTTTTGAATGTGACCAAATCTTCTAATTTTAATAATTTTGACTCTAAAAATAATGGATTCGTATGACCCAGATACTTAGCATTATGGATAATACGAATTGCTCTTTTTTGCATCATGGTTAATGAGTGTATCGAATTTTTATAATTATTTCCCCAGACTTCTGTACAATAATTTAAGTAGGGTAAAATTAATGTACAATAAAGAATACGGAGTGATTTGTAATCCAGAGCTTGCTTGGCTTTGTATAATACAGAGATACTTTTTGATAATTTTAATTTTACATGTTTAATATGTGATTTCCAGCTTATTTTATCGTCAATTATAACCCCAAGAAATTTATTTTCATGCACTCTTTCAACTTCCACCCCATTTATCTTTATACTTACTAGGGGACTTATTCTACAATTACCAAATAACATTATTTTAGTTTTACTCAGATTTAATGAAATTTTATTACTATCAAACCATATTTTCAATTTACACATTTCTTTTATTATTTTATCCAATAGCCTTTTTAAATTTTCCCCAGAACAAAAAATATTTGTATCATCTGCAAACAAAACCAGCCTCAAGACATTGGACACATTACAAATATCATTTATGTACATGATAAATAATTTTGGGCCCAGCACTGACCCCTGTGGTACACCACACACAATGTCCAAACATGTAGAATTATGACTACCCAGATTTACAAACTGTTGCCTGTTACTTAAGTAGCTTTTAATCCAGTCCAGTACTATTCCTCTAATTCCATACCTCTCCAATTTTTTAAATAAAATATCATGATTAATTGTATCAAATGCTTTTTTTATGTCAATGAATATCCCAGCTGCATATAATTTCTTATCAATGGCGTTTGTGATGTCTTCAATTAATTCTAGTATTGCAAGTGATGTTGATCTATTTGTTCTGAATCCATATTGACTTTCTGTTAATAATTTATTATTTTCTACAAATTTGTCTAGTCTATTATTAAACATTTTTTCTAATATTTTGGAAAATTGTGGGAGTAAGGAAACAGGTCTATAGTTTGTAAAATGATGCTTGTTCCCTGTTTTGTATATTGGTATTATTTTTGCTATTTTCATTTGAATTGGAAAAGTACCGGTCTGGAAGGATAAATTACAGATGAATGTTAAAGGTTTGGAGATCCCCTCAATGACCATCATAACTAGCGACATGTCAATGTCATTGAAATCGGTAGACTTCTTATTTTTACATGTTTTGACAATATCCAGCAGTTCTTTTTCTTCTACTGCCGTAAGAAACATAGAGCAGGGATTTCTTTCCACTAAATTCTCAGGAGTTTCTCCAGATGTCCCTGAATCAGGGATTTGTTTAGCCAGGTCTGGTCCAATATTAACAAAAAAATTATTAAAGCTATTAGCTATATCTTCCATATTGTAAATTTCCTTATCCTTATCAATAAAATACTTCGGGTAATTTGTTCTCCCCGGACCATTTCTGATAATGCTATTAAGTATGCTCCATATTCTTTTTATATTGTCTTTATTGTCATCTAATTTCTTCTTATAATAATCTTTCTTGCTTTCTCTTATGATGTAAGTTAATTTATTTTTATACTTTTTATATTTATTTTCTGTATCTTTAGTTCTCTCTCTTATAAAATCTCTGTATCGGCCATTTTTTTTTACAAGCATTTTGTAATCCCTTTGTAATCCATGGACATTTAGTATATTTTGATTTTCTATTATATTCTTTAATTGGACAATTTTTATCAATATCAATAAACATATCAATAAATGTTTCATAAGCACTATCAATGTCTCTTTTTTGGTATATTATATCCCAGTTTTGTGCCAATAGATCCTTTTTTAGTGCATTGATAGCTTCCTCCGATCTCACTCTTCTATATTCTATTAATCCGCTTGGTTTGTTGTTCCTGTGGACACCATCATAAACTACAAAAACTGGCAGATGGTCACTTATATCATTAATTAATAATCCACTTACTATTTTATTTTCCAAATCATTGTTAAATATATTGTCAATGAGTGTAGCGCAATGGGAAGTAATTCTACTCGGTCTAGTGATTTTCGGAAATAGACTCATGCTGTACATAGTATTAATAAAATCTTCTGTAAGGTTGTGTTGATTAGGATTTAGTAGGTCAATATTGAAATCTCCACATAAAAACACTGATTTACTACCTGTTGTTGAAAACATACTCTCCATCCAGCCCCTGAAGATTTCAATACTTGACCCCGGTGCCCTATATATACAGCTAATGATTACATTTTTATTTCCACCATTACTTATTTCTATAGTTATACATTCATGCAGATTGTCAACCACCGTTGTCATATTATCTACTACCTTATAATTCAGAGTTGTATCCACATATAGTGCTACCCCTCCTCCCCCCTTATTTTTTCTATTGATGTAATTGAAGATGAATGGATACATCACTACAGGATGGATGGGGGGATTGGTGCAGGGTAAATGGAGGGTGGGTCAGTACGGGATGAATGGGTGGATCAGTGCAGTACGAATGGGGGGAGAAATGCAGGATGGATGGGAAGGGGGGTCAGTACAGGATGAATTGGGGGACCAGTGTAGGATGGAAGGGGGGTGGCAGGAGAATCAATGCGAGGTGGGTAGGGTGATGAATAGATTGGGTGGTGGGTAGATGGGGAGGGGAGCACAGGGGATGTCAGTGAGGACTGAATAGAGGAGCGAATGGGGATCAGTGCGGGATGGAGAGGAGGGGTCCCAGGATAAGAGGGGTGGAGGGGGGTGTAAGAGAGAGAGAGAGAGAGGGGGGGAAGAGAGAGAGAGAGAGAGAGAGATGGGGAGGAAGGAAGGTCAGCGCTCCTCGGACAACATCGCCCCGCTGCCTTGGCCGTCCCTGTCCAGCAATCAAAGATACTAGAGGAATACAGCCGCTGACCCGAAACGTCAATTCCTATTCGCCGGAGATGCTGCCTGACCCGCGGAGTTACTCCAGTTTTTTGCGTCTACCGGTATAAACCAGTATTTCGGTGCCAAGCCGGGCAAAATGAGTCGGCGTTTAGGTTGCCGGGGGGCACTTTCTGTGGTCAATGGCACCCGGGCAACCGCTAATTTCGAGCCCTGGAAGGGGAGGGATTCATGGGGGAGTGGGTTTGGTGCTGAGGGGGATGAATGGGGGGGCAGGGAACTGGGGGGGGGAGATAGGGGTCAAATGAGCCAAGAAAGGGGTAGGGAGCCAGGTGGGGGTGAGTTCACATTGCTTGGGGGTGGGGAGGAGGGGGGAGGGAATAAAGGGAGGTAAGGAGCAGGAGGCGGCAACAGGGGTAAGGGGCAGGGAGCCACAGGGAGGAGGTCACATTGTTTGGGGGTGGGGAGGGTTTTGCAGTTTAGGAAGTCAAACCAGGGCAGGATCTTCACTGTGAATGGCGGGGCGCTGAGGGAATGTGTGGAGCCAAGGGATCTAGGAGTGCAAGTACGAGTTGGGCCGAAGGGCCTCTTTCCAACGTTGCATCACTCTATGAATCTATGACAAAGTGCTGGAGTAATTCAGCGGGTCAGGCAGCATCTGTGGAGAAGATAGACACTAAGTGCTGTAGTAACTCAGCGTTCAGGCAGCATCCGTGGAGAAGATAGACACAAAGTGCTTGAGTAATTCAGCGGGTCAGGCAGCATCCGTGGAGAAGATAGACACAAAGTACTGGAGTAATTCAGCGGGTCAGGCAGCATCTATGGAGAAGATAGACACAAAATTGAGAATGAATGGGTGACATTTAGGGTCGAGACCCTTCTTTAGTTTAGTTTAGTTTAGAGATGCAGCGCGGAAACAGGTCTTTCGGCCCACGGAGTCCACGCCGACCAGCGATCACCCCGTACAGTAGCACTATCCTACGCACATTAGGGACAATTTAACTATTTTGCGGAGGCTGATTAATCTTCAACCCTGAATGTCTTTGAATTGTTGGAGGAAACCGGAGCACTCAGAGTAAAAGCCCACGCAGGTCAAAGGGAGAACGTACAAACTCCGCACAGACAGCGCCCATAGTCAGGATCGTACCCGGTGAGGCAGCAACTGTACCGCTGCGCCACTGTGCCGCACAGAATTATATAACGGTTTCCTCCAATATAAACGCACCCAATATGTGCTAGTAATGTCCTGTTTGCCAGCTTGTTGACCCTCTGTGTTCCCCTCCTGCAGGATTTAGGAGCCGTTGCTGTGGACGGAGAGACGGGGACGTGAGCGGCCATTGAGGGTGGCCAGGGTGCCGGTGAGCCCCTCTTTCTGCTCGTTGTGCGGACTGAGCTTCGAGGGGCTGAGCTTCGTTGGAGGAACACATGACGGGGCACAACAAGGAGAAGCATTATGAGTGTGACGTGTGTGGTAAGGACTGGCGGTGCCCGAGCGAGCTGGAGACCCACCGGCGGGTGCACACGGGAGAACGCCCCTTCGTCTGCTCTGAGTGCGGCAAGAACTTCATCAGCTACGACAACCTGCTGCAGCACAACCGCGTGCACTCCGGCGAGAGGCCCTTCACCTGCTCCGACTGCGGCAAGAGCTTCAAGACGGCGAATCACCTGAAGAGACACCGACAGGTGCACACGGGCGAGAAGCCCTATTGCTGCTCCACCTGCGGCAAGAGCTTTGCCCGGTTATCGGTGCTGCATGTGCACCGGCGGGTGCACAGCAGTGAGCGGCCCTTCACCTGCTCCAACTGCAGCAAAGGCTTCAAGTCGTTGCCGGACCTGAAGGTGCACAGGCGCGTGCACACCGGGGAGCGGCCCTACACCTGCGCCCAGTGCGGCAAGGGCTTCAGCCAGTCCAGTCAGCTGCTGGTGCACCAGCGCACCCACACCGGCGAGCGCCCCTATACCTGCGCCCAGTGCGGCAAGGGCTTCATCCTCTCCACCGGGCTGCTGTCCCACCAGCGCACCCACACCGGGGAGCGCCCCTACACCTGCAGCGACTGCGGCAAGGGCTTCACCCTGTCCCACAGCCTGCTGGTGCACCAGCGCACCCACACCGGCGAGCGCCCCTACACCTGCACCCAGTGCGGCAAGAGTTTCACCCAGTCCCACAGCCTGCTGGAGCACCAGCGCACCCACACCGGCGAGCGCCCCTACACCTGCACCCAGTGCGGCAAGGGCTTCACACGCTCCAACAACCTGCTGTCCCACCAGCGCACCCACACCGGCGAGCGGCCCTACACCTGCACCCAGTGTGGCAAGAGCTTCACCTCCTCCAGCAAGCTGCTAGAGCACCAGCGCACCCACACTGGCGAGCGCCCCTACAACTGCACCCAGTGTGGCAAGGGCTTCACCCACTCCAGCAGCCTGCTGGTGCACCAGCGCAACCACACCGGCAAATGCCCCTAATTCTGTGCCCAGTGCGGCAAGGGCTTCACCTGCTCCACCTATCTGCTGTCCCACCAGCGGGTGCACACTGGTGACCGTCCCTTCCCCAGCCCGGTGTGTGGAGAGCGCTTTGCCATGGCCTCCCACACCCTGTCTCACCAGCTCGTGCACACCAGTGGCCAGCATTACGACTGCCCATACTGCGGTGAGGAGTTTGACAGCTCGCGGGGGTTGCGGCAGCACCGGTGGGCCCACGCCGGCGAGAGGCTGCTCCCACTGTGACGAGAGCATGGGGGCTGTAGGAACCCTTTGTGTGCACTGAGTCTGGCAAGGGTTTCACCCGCATGTCCAGCCTGTGGCAGCACCGACGTACCCACAGTTGTGAGCGTTCCTATCCCTGCCCGTCCTGTGGTAAGGGCATCACCTGCCTTGACCACCTGCTGGAGCAACGGCAAGTCCACACCGGCCAGCGCCCCTTCACCTGCCTGCTCTGTGGCAAGGCCTTTGCCAGCTCCTCCAGCCTGCTGGCACACCGCCACGTGGATAGATAGGCGCTCTTTAGGTAGACACAAAATACTGGAAGGGTAACGTTTCAGGGTCGAGACCTTCAGTCTCGACCAGAAAAGTCACCCATTCCTTCTCTCCAGAGATGCTGCCTGTCCCGCTGAGTTACTCCAGTACTTTGTATCCTTTTTTGTAACCCAGCATCTGCAGTTCCTTGTTTTTAAACCGTTCTGGTTAACCATCTCTGCATCTTCCCCAAAGCCTCCACATCAGTCCTGTAATGGAGTGACCAGAACTGTATGCAATACTCCAAATGCTACCTGACCAATGTCCCTTAAAGCTGCACATATACATTCCTCTCTCCTTATCTCACACCCTTTAATCTCCTTATTGTCTCTTGCCTCTGTCATTTACTCCACTCATCTGCCGATCACCCCCTCATCTGTTAACATAGTGTCAGTCTGAAGAAGGGTCCAGACCCGAAATGTCACCTATCCATGTTCTCCAGAAATGCTGCCTGACCCACTGAGTTACTCCAGCACACTGAAATGTCACCTATCCATATTCTCCACAGATGCTGCCTGACCCACTGAGTTACTCCAGCACTCTGTGAAATGTCACCTATCCATGTTCTCCACATATGCTGCCTGACGCGCCGAGTTACTGCAGCACTTTGTGTTAGAGGCATGGAGTGATACAGTATGGAAACCGGCCCTGCAGCTCAACTTGTCCACACCGACCAACATGTCCTGGCTACACTAGTCCCACCTGCCTACGTTTGGTCCATATCCTTCCAAACTTGCCGCATCCATGTACCTGTCGGACTGTTTCTTAAACATCGGGATAATCTCAGCCTCAACTACCTCCTCTGGCAGGTTGTTCCATACACCCACCATCCTCTGTGTGAAAAACGTACCCCTCAGATTCCTATTAAATCTTTTCCCCTTCACCTTGAACCCATGTCCTCTGGTCCTCGATTCCCCCACTCTGGACAAGAGATTCTGTGCACCTAACTAAATTGTGTTCCATACAACATTCCAGCATCTGCAGTTTCTTGTGCCTCCCTCACTATCCACCTATCACTTCTGAAGAAGGGTCTCAACCTGAAACGTCACCCATTCCTTCTCTCTAGAGATGCTGCCTGTCCCGCTGAGTTACTCCAGAATTTTGTTTCCACCTATCACTTGCCAGGCTTTGTCCAGCCCCCATCTCTCTTTTCCAGCTTCCTCCCCCCACCCTCTCCACTCAGTCTGAAGAAGGGTCCTGACCTAGAATGTTGCCTGTCCATGGTCTCCAGAGGTGCAAGTTACTCCAGGAGATTGTGTCTCTCTTTCTAAACCAGCATCTGCTGTTCCTTGTTTACATATGTGAAGAGGAAAAAATAGTTAAGACCAAAGTTGGACTGTTGAAGACTGAAAAAGGTGAATTTATTATGGGGAACAAGGAAATGGCAGATGAGTTGAACAGTTACTTTGGATCCATCTTCACTAAGGAGGACACAAACAATCTTCCTGATGTACCAGTTTCCAGAGGATCGAGGGTGACGGAGGAACTGAATGAAATCCACATTAGGCAGAAAATGGTGTTGGGTAGACTGATGGGACTGAAGGCTGATAAATCCCCAGGGCCTGATGGTCTGCATCCCAGGGTACTTAAGGAAGTGGCTCTAGAAATCTTGGACGCATTGGTGATCATTTTCCAATGTTCTATAGATTCAGGATCAGTTCCTGTGGGTTGGAGGGTAGCTCATGTTATGCCACTTTTAAAGAAATGCGGGAGAGAGAAAACGGAATTATAGACGTTAGCCCAGGTGTGGGGAACCTTTTCATGTTGGAATGCCGCATTAAGTTAGCTGTAATCTAATAAGGCCGCATCCATGAAACTTCAATTAGATATAGTTCATAATGTACTTTATTTTGTAAAAATCTAACTACTATGTACTAACTTCAAGAAAATGAAAAAAAATTGTAAATTCTAAAGTTAACTAACCTTTTGATGACTTTGTTGTGACTCTTTTTGTGGGAAACCATTTGAATATTTGGTTGCAACATGGAGGTACGCTGTTTCAGCTGATCTTCTAGATGGGTATCCGTCATTTGTGACCATAAGGGCGTCTTGATTTGGGTTAGATAGAAGAACATAGATTCGCAGCAATAAGTGGTTGAAAAGCAAGAATGCATTTTTCGTGCATGTTGCCGAAGGCGTGGGTATTCTATTGCATTTTTCCATATTTCAATCGGATCTTTCAACGTCAAATAAGGACATTAAAATGTCATCTTCTGAGAGCTCAATCAATTCCATCTGTAGTTCTAAAGGAGCCTTGGAGACAACAACTAGGTGAGGTTGAAATGCTAATTTGAATGCCAAAAAACGCTAATTTTGTTGAATCTACTTTTAGTCTTTGGTATTTTAAATACGTTCATTTAAAGATTAAAATAAAAATAATAAAAGACGAACAAAAACTTATTAATAAATGTAAAAGGATTTGTTCTACAAAATTTGGATTCATTCAAAAGGCCGCACTTAATGGCCTAGAAGTCCGCATGTGGCCTTAAGGCCGCAGGTTCCCCACCCCTGACTAGGAAAATGGACAAGGGAGAGCCAGTGGATGTAGTGTACCTGGACTTTCAGAAAGGATTTGATAAGGTCCCACATAGGAGATTAATGGGCAAATTTAGGGCACAAGGTATTGGGGGTAGATTGCTGACATGGATAGAAAATTGGTTGACAGATAAGAAACAAAGAGTAGTTATTAACGGATCCCTTTCAGACTGGCAGGTATTGACTAGTGGGGTACCGCAAGGATCGGTGCTGGGACCGCAGCTATTTACAATATACATCAATGATTTAGATGAAGGGATTCAAAGTAACAACAGCAAATTTGCGGATGACACAGCTGGATGGCAGTGTGAACTGTGATGAGGAATCTATGGGAATGCAGCGTGACTTGGACAGGTTGGGCGAGTGGAAGGATGCATGGCAGATGCAGATTAATGTGGATAAATGTGAAGTTATCCACTTTGGTAGCGGAAACAGGAAGGCAGATTATTATCTAAATGGTGTTAAGTTGGGAAAAGGGGAAGTACTACGGGATCTGGGGGTCCTTGCTCATCAGTCAATTAAAGTAGGCAGGTACACAAAAATGCTGGAGAAACTCAGCGGGTGCAGCAGCATCTATGGAGCGAAGGAAATAGGCAACGTTTCGGGCCGAAACCCTTCTTCAGACTGATGGGTGGGGAGAAGAAAGGAAAAAAGGAAAAAAGGCGGAGGAGGAGCCCGAGGGCTGGGGGATGGGAGGAGACAACCAGAGGGCTGATGAAGGGGAGGGGACAGCAAGGGCTAGCAGAATTGGGAGAATTCAATGTTCATGCCCCTAGTATGTAGACTGCCCAAGCGGAATATGAGGTGCATTTCCTCCAATTTCCGGTGTTGCTCACTGTGGCCATGGAGGAGACCCAGGCCAGAGAGGTCAGATACGGAATGGGAGGGGGAGTTGAAGTGCTGAGCCACTGGGAGGTCAGGTTGGTTATTGCGGACCGACCGGAGGTGTTCGGTGAAACGATCGCCAAGCCTCCGCTTGGTCTCACCGATGTAGATCAGCTGACATCTAGAGCAGCGGATGCAATAGATGAGGTTGGAGGAGATGCAGGTGAACCTCTGTCGCACCTGGAACGACTGCTTAGGTCCTTGAATGGAGTCGAGGGGGGAGGTGAAGGGACAAGTGTTGCATCTCTTGCAGTTGCAAGGGAAATTACCCGGGGAGGGGGTGGTACGGGAGGGAAGGGAAGAATTGACAAGGGAGTTACGGAGGGAGCGGTCTTTGCGGAAGGCAGACATAGGGGGAGATGGGAAGATGTGGCGAGTGGTGGGGTCACGTTGGAGGTGGCGAAACTGACGGAGGGTCACTTGTATGTGACGGCTGGTGGGGTGAATGGTGAGGACTAGGGGGACTCTGCCCTTGTGAGTGGGGGGATGGGGAGAGAGAGCAGTGTTGCGGGGTATGGCAGAGACCCTGGTGCGAGCCTCATCTATGGTGGAGGAGGGGAACCCCCGTTCCCTGAAGAATGAGGACATTTCGGATGCCCTGGTGTGGAACGCCTCAGCCTGGGAGCAGATGCGGTGTAGACGGAGGAATTGGGAGTGGAGGATGGAGTCCTTACAGGAAGCAGGGTGGAAAGAAGTGTAGTCCAGATAGCCTTGGGAGTCGGTAGGTTTGTAATGGATGTCGGTAAGAAGTCTATCACCTGCGATGGAGATAGTGAGGTCAAGGAATGGCAGGGAAGTGTTGGAAATGGTCCAGGTGTATTTGAGTGCCGGATGGAAGTTGGTGGTGAAGCGGATGAAGTCAGTCAGTTGTGTGTGGGTGCAGGAGGTGGCACCAAAACAGTCATCGATGTAGCGGAGGTAGAGGTCGGGGATGGGGTCCTGGTACGTATTGAACAAGGATTGTTCTACATACCCGACAAAGAGGCAGGCGTAGCTGGGGCCCATGTGTGTGCCCATAGCTACGCCTTGTATTTGGAGGAAATGGGAGGAGTCAAATGAGAAGTTATTGAGGGTAAGGACCAGCTCCGCTAGGCGGAGGAGTGTGTCAGTGGCCGGGTATAGGTTGCTTCTCTGGTCGAGGAAAAAACGGAGGGCTTCAAGACCATCCTGGTGTACAGTGACTGGACGTCCATGGTGAAGATGACGGGGTGAGGGCCTAGAGAGTGGAATGCGCGGAGACGACTGAGATTGTCTGAGGTGTCTTGAACATAGGTAGGGGGGGGATTTAACCAAGGGGGATAGGATGGAGTCGGGGGGCACGAACAGGCAGAGACAATGGGTCTACCGGGACACTCAGGTTTGTGGATTTTGGAGAGAAGGTAAAAGCGGGCTGTGCGGGGCTGGGGAACGATGAGGTTGGAGGCTCGGTCGGGCAGGGCGTGGGAGTGGATGAAGTCGGTGATGGTGCTGGAGATGGTGGCCTGGTGCTCGTCAGTGGGGTCATGGTCCAGGGGTAAGTAGGAGGAGGTGTCCGAGAGTTGGAGCGTGGCCTCAGCTTTGTAGAGATCGACGCGCCAGACTACCACGGCACTTCCCTTGTTGGCGGGTTTGATAACCCAATCTAGGTTGTTGCGGAGTGAGTCGATGGCAGTGCGTTTAGGGGGGGGAGAGATTGGAGTGAGACAGGGGAGTGGAGAAGTTGAGGCGGTTGATGTCACGGCGGCAGTTTTTGATGAGTTCTAAAGCCGGAAGGCTACGAGGGTGGTTCCACGAGGAGGGGGTTCGTTGGAGACGGGAAATGGGGTCATCAGTGGGGGGCGAGGGTCCTTCCCATGGAAGTGCGCTGTGAGGCGGAGGCGACGGTAGAAGCGCTCCAAGTCATGGAGGGCGCGGAACTCATTGAGGTGGGGACGGAGGGGGACAAAGGTAAGACCTCTGCTGAGGACAGACCGTTCGATGTCGGAGAGGAGGAGGTCGGGGGGGATGGTGAACACCCGGCAGGGATGGGGGTTGGGGCCGGAGGAGGTGGGTGGAATGGGGACGAGGCGATGTGTGGTGGGGAGGTGGGTGGTGAGAGGGCTGTAGTGTGGGTGGGGAAGAGAAGGGGTCCCATAGTTGGAGAAGGATGGGGAAGAATCAGTGGAACTAGCACTGAGGTAACCAGGTCTAGGCAGATGAGCACTAGGACCCAGTGGAGTCAAACCCAGGAGAGGGAGTGAGCAGCGTGGAGGCTTCAGGCCCAGTACAGAGTCCAGTCTGCAGGTGAGGCGACGGCTGCGGGCTACTGGAGGGCGTTGCAGTGGCGAGGGTCGGCGGACCCGATGGTCGGAGTTCGAGGGCAGTAGAATCGGGGTCCGCGGGCGATGCGTGGGAGGACCCGATGTACGGATCGTCGGTGGGGCGGCGCGGTTCGGCCAAACTGGTGAGGCGACGAGGTGAGTAGGGTGCAGTGCGGCGGCCATGTTCGGGGCGCCTCGGTCCGGCGGCGATGTTCAGTGGGCCCGGTCCGGCGGCGATGCTGGATGGACCCGGTGCGGCGGCGATGTTGGGAGGACCGGGTGCGACTGTGATGTTCGGCGGGCACAGTTCGACGGCGATATCGGATGGGTCCGGTGCGGCGATGAGGTCAGGAGGCCCCGGGGGTAAAGTAGGCATGCAGGTACAGCAGGCAGTGAAGAAAGCGAATGGCGAATCGCCTCCATAACAAGAGGAGTTGAGTATTGGAGCAAAGAGGTCCTTCTGCAGTTGTACAGTGCCCTGGGGAGACCACACCTGGAGTATGTGCAGTTTTGGCATGTTGGCCTTCATGACAAGAGGAGTCGAGTATTGGAGCAAAGAGGTCCTTCTGCAGTTGTACAGGGCCCTAGTGATACCACACCTGGAGTATTGTGTGCAGTTTTAGTCTCGAAATTTGAGGAACGACATTCTTGGTATTGAGGGAGTGCAGCGTAGGTTCACAAGGTTAATTCCCGGGATGTTAGGACTGTCATATGCTGAGAGAATGGAGCAGCTTGCATACTCTGGAGTTTAGATGGATGAGAGGGGATCTTATTGAAGCATATAAGATTATTAAGGGTTTGGACATGCTTAAGGCAGGAAACGTGTTCCCAGAGTTGGGGGAGTCCGGAAACAGGGGCCACAGTTTAAGAATAAGGGGTAAGCCATTTTGAAATGAGATGAGGAAGCATTTTTTCACTCGGAGAGTTGTGAGTCTGTGGAATTCTCTGCCTCAGATGGCGGTGGAGGCTGGTTCTATGGTTACTTTCAAGAGAGAGCTATATAGGGCTCTGAAAGATAGCGGAGTCAGGGGATATGGGGAGAAGGCAGGAATGGGGTACTGATTGTGGATGATCAGCCATGATCACATTGAATGGTGGTGCTGGTTCGAAGGGCTGAATGGCCTACTCCTGCACTTATTGTCTCTTGTCTAATATCTATTGTATCAGGACTAGGCGTGTATTTCATCCTACACGTGTGCTCGGTCCTCCAAGGCCTGCTGGATCTCCCGGTTGCCAGCCACTTTTACTCCCCTTCCTACTCCCACACTGATGTTTCTGTCCTGGGCCTCCTCCATTGCCAGAGTGAGGTGACACGCAAACTGGAGGAACATAGCTTACAGCCCAATGACATGAACATTGAATTCTCCAAATTAAGGAGACTCTGCCCTCCTAATCAAGTCCTGGAGTCTGTCCCAACCCCATCTCTTTTTTCCAGCTTTCTCCCCCGACTCCATCAGTCCAAAGAAGGGTCCAGACCCGACACGTCACCTGTCCATTCCCCTCCAAAGTGCCGGTAGAACTCAGCAGGTCAGCCATCCGTGGTGAGAAACGGATGGAGAAGTGTTCCTATTACAAGCTCACCTTGTCTCTGTCAAGAATGCGGTGTCCATTCTTGGGATGGGATGCAAGGTCCGAGCTGACCAGTCATCGACAGCACCCTCCCCTCGTGGGCCATCCCTTTGTCATTCCTCTGTTGTCTTCTCACTGGATGACAAGCAGAACCATCTTGGCTTAACAGTAGATGTAACTCCTTCCTTTTGGTCTTTTGTTTCTGCAGGTATTTACAGCGGAATCAAAACTACTTCCCTTAGGTCCTGATCTTCCTTTTGTTTTACTAAAGGTAGAACCTTTGACAGTTGCTGTTGTTTTAGGATCTTGAATACTCCCATAGCGTAAATTTGACATGAACTGTACTTCCTTTTCTATGAAGTTTCCCAGATCAGGAAGCATGGCCTCTCGATTCTCATTTTCCTCTAACAGACTAGCTTATCCCTCCACTTTTCTCTAAAACGCATGTCACACTGTACGAGGTAATTCAAGAATTCTCCCGAGTTTCTCCTGATTCAAACTCGGAGAATTACGGTAATAGCCGCTCGTAGGTAATCGGGGCTCTTGTGGACATTTTTCAACATGTTGAAAAATCTTCACAAGTCTTCACGAGCTTACCGCGTTTCCCGAGTACCTGCCGTTAGTGTTACGAACCGCGAAGAGACGTCCCGACCTCCGACGTACCCGCTACGTACATTCTACGAGTTTGATTTTTTTTTAAACTCGGGAGAGCTCTTGAATGACCTCGTACAGTGGGACGGGCCCTTAAGTCTACAGGGCAGTTTTAGAGTGATCATTTTCATATTGCTAACAACATTCATCTCTTGCATGTGGTCTAAGAGGGTCGTCATTTCCTTCATACTTGTAAGAAATATCGCAAACTCCCGCAATGCTTTCGCATCTTCTGGCTGGATAGCTGTCCATGCGTAGGCCATCTTCATGAGAATGTCTTTGGATCATGGAAGTTTAAAGGGACTTTTATGTAGTGTGTCGGCTGCGAGCGGCGACTGCGGAGGGTTCAACAGCCCCGACCACGGGTGAACAAAAGGGGAAGATGATTGAACTTTATTACCTTCCATCACAGTGAGGATTGTGGATTCCACTGTGGTGGATATTTATGTTGAATTTTATTTGATGTAGCTGTGTGCCTTGTTGCTTTTTACTTAGTATGGCTGTATGGTAACTCAAATATCACTGTACTGTAGCGGCACCTTCTGGTGCCCGCGGGTAGTCGAATCCTGCGGTCGGCTACCTAGGTCATGTGACTGTGGGGAGGGGGTTTTGTTCGCGCGCTTTCTGGGCGATGCCCTCCCAGTGTCGTTTCGACCACCGTTGTGGTAAGACCTATTCCGTTAGTCGATGTTGAACTCCCGTTGATTTCACCTTTTACGTTAATAAACCTGTTCGAAACCAACTCTCATCTCAACTGGCTACATTGGTGACCCCGACGTACCCAAATCGCTATTTGGGCACTGACATGTTGGACAAATTCGTTCCCGTCACTGCTTCCGACGCCCATCAGAGCGCCGTCAGCCTCAAGCTGCCGGTCTTTTGGCCCGATCAGCCGCAGGTGTGGTTTGCGCACGTCGAGGCGCAGTTCCATCAGCGCCACGTGGTGGGGGACGAGACAAAGTATTTCCACGCGGTGGGAGCCCTGCCGCATGAGTCAGCTTCCAGTCTGCTACCTTACCTGCAAGGCTCTCCACTATCCGCCAAGTACGACGGCCTGAAGGTCCTCCTCCTCCTCCTCACCCTTGGGCTCAGCCGCCGGGACCTCGCCGCCCACATCTTACATATGGACGGACTGGGGGATCGCCGACCGTCAGTCCTCATGGCGGAGATGCTCGCACTGATGGACGGCCACCGCCTGTGCCTGTTGTTCGAACAGGCTTTTCTCGAACAGATGCCGGACGATGTCTGCCTCATGCTCGCCGGCGCGGATTTCTTAGATCCGCAGCAATTCGCTGAACGGGCCGACGAGCTCTGGATTACCAAACATCAAGGTGGCGGCCCATTAACCGCGTGTCTCCACCAGCACCGTTCGCCTCAGCGGGAACGTGTAGAGGCCACACCCACGTTTTCCAACGCGGAGCCGCAGCAGCGCTCCGGGACTCATGGTGGGCTCCGTTGGTGTTACTATCATCTCCGCTATGGCGCGGAGGCTCGACGCTGCCGGCCACCCTGTACGTTTCAGGGAAATGCCTCGGCCGATCATCTGTAGAGGCGATCGCGATCGGCCCAAGCAATCGCCTCTATGTCCGTGACCGCCATTCCAGCTGCCGCATCCTGGTAGACTCCGGTGCGATTGTCAGCATCCTCCCTCTGACCGGGCATGACACTCGCGCTGGTAAGCGGGGCCCCGTGTTCTCTGCTGTGAACGGGAGCGCCATCCGTACGTACGGTATGCGGTCCCTTGAATTTACTTTCGACTCCCGCCAGTACAACGTTTATTGTGGCAGACGTCGATCAGCCCTTCTTGGGGCCCGATTTCCTCCGCGCTTTCTCCCTCATCGTCGATTTACGGGGCGAGTGCATGACTCCGCGATCGGCCGTCGTTTCCACCGTGCCTCGGCCCCCGCCCGCGCAGCAGCTCAAAGCCGTTGCCGAGGTCGACGGTCCGAACGCCGCCCTGCTCTCCGAATTTCCCAAGCTCCTAATGCCCCTGTCCGACTTAGGACCTCCCACTACCTGCAACCTCCGGCAACCACCTTCAACTAGCATCGCAACCGGCTTCGACTAACCTATTTTTAGTCGCGGCCGGTTTTTAATTTTTTGAAATAATCGCTGGAACATAGAAGAAGCGCAAACCACTTTCGACCATTAGGGAGACTGATAAAAAACCTCCGGGAACCGCATGGAAACCTTGGGTGGGGCGCAAAGTCTCCAGAGGTTTCCGTTCAGGTTTCCTAAGTGGGACAGGGGCATTACGCCCCGTTTCAGCGGCGCGGCCCCCGAACACGGGGTCGTGAACCACATTCCCTCCGAGAGCCCCCCAGTGTATGCCCTAGCACGCAGCCTTCCACCAGACACACTGTGCATCGCCCGCGATGAATTCCAATTGATGGAGGACATGGGCATTGTCCGGCAGTCTGACAGCCCGTGGGCCTCCCCGTTGCATATGGTCCCGAAAGCATCTGATTGGGTGGAGACCGCGCGGGGATTACGGCGCCTGAACACGGTGACCACTGCAGACCGCTATCATGTTCAGGATTTCTCCTCGCACCTTGAGGGCGCCACGCTATTCTTCAAGGTGGACCTCGTCATGGATTACAACCAGATCCCCGTTCACCCCGACGATGTCCCGAAAACCACCACGATCACCCCGTACGGCCTGTTCGAATGGCTTCGGATGCCTTTCGGTTTAGGCATTCCAGCGGCTGATGGACCAGGTCGGTCGGGGTCTGCCTTTTGTCTTTATTTATTTAGACGACATTCTTGTCGCCCGCGCCTCGCTGGCGGAGCACATCAACAACCTCCGGGTTTTGTTTCAGCGCCTCCATGAGCGCGACCTCGTCCTTAACCCTGCGGTGCCAGTTTGGCGTGCGTTCTATCTCCTTCCTGGGGCAGAGGGTAACCCCGCAGGGCGCTACCCCGCTTCCTGAAATGGTCGAGGCCGTCCGGTAGTTCCCACGGCTGCTCACCGTGAAGGGACTACAGGAGTTTTGTCAGTATGGTGAAATTTTATCACCGTTTCGTGCCAGCGGCTGCTGCCATCCTGCGCCCCCTTTTCCGGTGTATGGCAGGTAAACCGCGGGACCTCGTATGGGTCGCGGAGACGGACGAAGCTTTCGAGGGTGCTAAAGCGGCCGTGGCCAACTCTACCATAGAATCATAGAATCATAGAAAGAATCATAGAAAGTAGGTGCGAGAGCAGACCACCAGGTCCATCGAGCCCGCACCGCCATTCGCTCATGGCTGAACACCAAACAAACACCCCTACCCACAAACAGTAGACACAAGACACAGAACACAAGACACTACCCTCCCCTTTATACCGCTATCACCCCTCTCCACCCCAAGAACCGCGTGATCTCCTGGGGGAGGCAAAAAACCGGATAAAAACCCAGGTCCAATTCGGGAAAAAAATCCGGGAAATTCCTCTCCGACCCCAATCCAGGCGATCGACACTTGTCCAGGAGATCACTCAGGTCTTACTATACTAACCCTACCTAGGTCCATATCCCTGCCCTCTCCCCGTAGCCCCCCCTTGGCAGCTAAAACTAAAACCATCTATTTTAGACTTAAATCATATTTAATGTTTCTGCTTCCACTGCTCCCTGGGGCAGTGAATTCCATAAATTAACCACCCTCTGGGTGAAAAAGTTCTTCCCCATGTTGGTGAACCCGCGTGCTTCCGCCCCAACCGTGCTCACCGTCGATGCCTCGGATGCTGCCGTAGGCGGTGTGTTGGAGCAGCTCGTTGATCCCCGCTGGCAGCCGCTGCCGTTTTTCAGCTGACAGCTGCGGGCTCCTGAGTGGAAATACAGCACTTTTGACCGCGAGTCCGTTTCGGCCCTCGACCACAGCGTTGACTACTGTGAGCTGGCAGCAGCGCAGCGGGCGGATGCCGGTAATAGACGCCCACCGTTCCGTGGGCACCGGCCTTCGGCTGGCATAGGTGCCTTGCGGTGCTGAAGGCACCGTGGTCCTGTGCGACATTTCCACAGGACTTTACGCCCTATCATCCGTGTAAGTTGAATACGGCGAGTTTTTGACGCTGTCCATGGCCTGGCCCACCCGTGCATCCATGCGACGTCCGCCCTGCTGGCGGCCAAGTTCGTTTGGCATGGGCTCCGCGAGCAGGTAGCTGCCTGGGCCCGCGCCTGTGTCCCTTGTCAGACCTCCAATGTTCAGCAGCACATGCGGCCCCCGGTGCAGGATTTTGCGGTCCCCGAGGGTCGTTTGCTGCACGTGCATGTGGACCTTGTCGGTCCCTTGCCACAGTCCCGCGCTGCCACGCATCTGCTTACCATCGTGAAACCGTTTCACGCGGTGGCCGGAGGCGAGCGATCCCACTGACGGATACCTCCGCCGTGGCGTTGCGCTCGGGCTATGGCGGTCCACTGGATCGCCCGGTTTGCAGTGCCCTCTGACATTTCCACTGACGGGGGGGGGGGCAGTTCACCTCTTTCCTGTGGTCAGCCCTGGCCCAGCTCTACGGTGCCCGGTTGCACCATACGACTGCCTACCACCCGCAGGCTAATGGATTGGTCGAGCGGTTCCATCCGCACCTGATGTCGGCACTGAAGGCCCGGCTTACGGGTCCGGATTGGATGGACCAACTGCCTTGGGTCCTGCTTGATATCCTAAGGAGGATTTGACTGCTTCTTCGGCTGAGCTCGTGCATGGCTCAGCCCTGCAGGTGCCTGGAGATTTCCCGCCACCGCCTGCGGGCAACTCGCCACAGCCCCATTGTTGCTGGCCGGCCTTCGCGAACGGGTGCAAGAGTTGGCCCATTCCCACTTCCAGGCATGGCCGGTCCCTAATGTTAAGCCCGCCCCACTTTCGCGGACCACGCATTCCAGTCGTTCCATCAGGGCCCCCGACGGTTTCCGTACCTCGGGTTCTGGGGGGGGGGGGGGGTCCTAGCGGCTCCTACTGGTGCCCGCGGGTAGTCGAACCTGGCAGAGAGCGGCGTCTGTGGAGGGTTCACCAGCCCCGACCACGAGTGTAGAAACAGGGAAGATGATTGAACTTTATTGCCTTCCATCACAGTGAGGAATGTGGATTCCACTGTGGTGGCTGTTTATGTTAGATTTTATTTTATGTGGCTGTGTGTCTTGTTGCTTTTTACTCAGTATGGCTGTATGGTAACTCAAATATCACTGTACTGTAGCGGCACCTGCTGGTGCCCGCGGGTAGTCGAATCCTGCGGTCGGCTACCTCGGTCATGTGACTGCGGGGATGGGTTTGTGTTCGCGCGCTTTCTGGGCTTTCGTTTCGACCACCGTTGTGGTAAGACCTATTCAGTTAGTCGTTGTTGAACTCGCGTTGATTTCATCGTTTACGTTAATCACCCCGTACGGCCTGTTCGAATGGCTTCGGATGCCTTTCGGTTTAGGCATTCCAGCGGCTGATGGACCAGGTCGGTCGGGGTCTGCCTTTTGTCTTTATTTATTTAGACGACATTCTTGTCGCCCGCGCCTCGCTGGCGGAGCACATCAACAACCTCCGGGTTTTGTTTCAGCGCCTCCATGAGCGCGACCTCGTCCTTAACCCTGCGGTGCCAGTTTGGCGTGCGTTCTATCTCCTTCCTGGGGCAGAGGGTAACCCCGCAGGGCGCTACCCCGCTTCCTGAAATGGTCGAGGCCGTCCGGCAGTTCCCACGGCTGCTCACCGTGAAGGGACTACAGGAGTTTTGTCAGTATGGTGAAATTTTATCACCGTTTCGTGCCAGCGGCTGCTGCCATCCTGCGCCCCCTTTTCCGGTGTATGGCAGGTAAACCGCGGGACCTCGTATGGGTCGCGGAGACGGACGAAGCTTTCGAGGGTGCTAAAGCGGCCGTGGCCAACTCTACCATAGAATCATAGAATCATAGAAAGAATCATAGAAAGTAGGTGCGAGAGCAGACCACCAGGTCCATCGAGCCCGCACCGCCATTCGCTCATGGCTGAACACCAAACAAACACCCCTACCCACAAACAGTAGACACAAGACACAGAACACAAGACACTACCCTCCCCTTTATACCGCTATCACCCCTCTCCACCCCAAGAACCGCGTGATCTCCTGGGGGAGGCAAAAAACCGGATAAAAACCCAGGTCCAATTCGGGAAAAAAATCCGGGAAATTCCTCTCCGACCCCAATCCAGGCGATCGACACTTGTCCAGGAGATCACTCAGGTCTTACTATACTAACCCTACCTAGGTCCATATCCCTGCCCTCTCCCCGTAGCCCCTTATCCCCTTGGCAGCTAAAAAACCATCTATTTTAGACTTAAATATATTTAATGTTTCTGCTTCCACTGCTCCCTGGGGCAGTGAATTCCATAAATTAACCACCCTCTGGGTGAAGAAGTTCTTCCCCATGTTGGTGAACCCGCGTGCTTCCGCCCCCACCGTGCTCACCGTCGATGCCTCGGATGCTGCCGTAGGCGGTGTGTTGGAGCAGCTCGTTGATCCCCGCTGGCAGCCGCTGCCGTTTTTCAGCTGACAGCTGCGGGCTCCTGAGTGGAAATACAGCACTTTTGACCGCGAGTCCGTTTCGGCCCTCGACCACAGCGTTGACTACTGTGAGCTGGCAGCAGCGCAGCGGGCGGATGCCGGTATAGACGCCCACCGTTCCGTGGGCACCGGCCTTCGGCTGGCATAGGTGCCTTGCGGTGCTGAAGGCACCGTGGTCCTGTGCGACATTTCCACAGGACTTTACGCCCTATCATCCGTGTAAGTTGAATACGGCGAGTTTTTGACGCTGTCCATGGCCTGGCCCACCCGTGCATCCATGCGACGTCCGCCCTGCTGGCGGCCAAGTTCGTTTGGCATGGGCTCCGCGAGCAGGTAGCTGCCTGGGCCCGCGCCTGTGTCCCTTGTCAGACCTCCAATGTTCAGCAGCACATGCGGCCCCCGGTGCAGGATTTTGCGGTCCCCGAGGGTCGTTTGCTGCACGTGCATGTGGACCTTGTCGGTCCCTTGCCACAGTCCCGCGCTGCCACGCATCTGCTTACCATCGTGAACCGTTTCACGCGGTGGCCGGAGGCGAGCGATCCCACTGACGGATACCTCCGCCGTGGCGTGCGCTCGGGCTATGGCGGTCCACTGGATCGCCCGGTTTGCAGTGCCCTCTGACATTTCCACTGACGGGGGGGGGGGGGGGCAGTTCACCTCTTTCCTGTGGTCAGCCCTGGCCCAGCTCTACGGTGCCCGGTTGCACCATACGACTGCCTACCACCCGCAGGCTAATGGGTTGGTCGAGCGGTTCCATCCGCACCTGATGTCGGCACTGAAGGCCCGGCTTACGGGTCCGGATTGGATGGACCAACTGCCTTGGGTCCTGCTTGATATCCTAAGGAGGATTTGACTGCTTCTTCGGCTGAGCTCGTGCATGGCTCAGCCCTGCAGGTGCCTGGAGATTTCCCGCCACCGCCTGCGGGCAACTCGCCACAGCCCCATTGTTGCTGGCCGGCCTTCGCGAACGGGTGCAAGAGTTGGCCCATTCCCACTTCCAGGCATGGCCGGTCCCTAATGTTAAGCCCGCCCCACTTTCGCGGACCACGCATTCCAGTCGTTCCATCAGGGCCCCCGACCGTTTCCGTACCTCGGGTTCTGGGGGGGGGGGGGGTCCTAGCGGCTCCTACTGGTGCCCGCGGGTAGTCGAACCTGGCAGAGAGCGGCGTCTGTGGAGGGTTCACCAGCCCCGACCACGAGTGTAGAAACAGGGAAGATGATTGAACTTTATTGCCTTCCATCACAGTGAGGAATGTGGATTCCACTGTGGTGGCTGTTTATGTTAGATTTTATTTTATGTGGCTGTGTGTCTTGTTGCTTTTTACTCAGTATGGCTGTATGGTAACTCAAATATCACTGTACTGTAGCGGCACCTGCTGGTGCCCGCGGGTAGTCGAATCCTGCGGTCGGCTACCTCGGTCATGTGACTGCGGGGATGGGTTTGTGTTCGCGCGCTTTCTGGGCTTTCGTTTCGACCACCGTTGTGGTAAGACCTATTCAGTTAGTCGTTGTTGAACTCGCGTTGATTTCATCGTTTACGTTAATAAACCTGTTTGAAACCAACTCTCGTCTTAACTCGCCACAGTTCTTTAATTGATACATGTGACAATAAATTCCAACTTGAACGATAAGCTTTCCTCTATAATTAGTTATGTGTGTTTGATGTTTGTGTGTAATCACATTTTATCGAAAAAACGATGTGCTAACGGTAAAAATGTTACATATTCCGGTAGAGATTTTCCTCAGCCCAAATCAGCCTTATCTGAAAAAATGTTGCTTTATTTCTCGAGTTATTTATGAAAATGTTCACAAATCCGATAAAACGTTGAAAATAAACGAGATGGTCTCACTGATGACGTCAGAATGGATCTGCTACGCGCGATCTGCGCTGTGTTCCTGCAATGCGAGTGACGTCACACACACACCCCCGCCCAACTCGCAGTCGTTTGGTTGACACCCGCTCCCCGCCGCTCCCCGCTGCCCACTGCTCCTCGCTCCCCTCCTCTCCCCCCTCCTCCTCTCCCCATCTCCTCTTCCCCATCTCCTGTCGCCCCCCATCTCCTCTCCCCCTCCTCTCCCGCCTCCTGTCTGCCCTCTTCTCCTTCCTTCTCTCCCCCCTGCCACCCCCTCCTCTCCCCTCTCCCCTCTCTCTCTCCTCTCTCACCCCCTCCTCTCTCTCCTCCTCTCTCCCCTACCTCCCCCCTCTCTCCACGTCCCTCTCCCCCCTCTGTGTGTGTGTAGATGCCGCAGGCCACCCTCCCACAACCGCTTGTTGAGGGGATGGGACACAACGTGTCCTACTTGGTCTAGTATATAATAAAAAAAAGGATAATGCTGACTGATCGTGCACAATTGTGACAGCTTGATTTCAAAGACAGGACAGGGGCATTCCCTGAGGGATTCTGGTGTTTGGAAGAGGGTTCTTTTGTGTTTTTCCCCTCGGTTGTTGTCCGGCGAGGAAGAAGGCGACACTCGGCCCGTTGGGGCTAGGATGCGCGGGAGGATGGCTGAGCTTGGATTGAGGCTTGGAAGGCTGAGCTCGTCTCCCCTGCCCCGACCCGCATCCGGTCCACCACGGAGGGGGAAGCGAGCAAACTCCACACGGACAGCGTCGGTGGTCGCCCTGCCCGGAGACGGGCCCTTCGGCCCCTCTCGTCAGTGCTACCCATGCAACACAATCTTGCACTGGATATTGCATTTATTGCGTTTGTCATCACTGTATGTACACTGTTTGCTCTGGCGGCTGCGTGTAAACGGGCGATTTCATCGCCTCCCGATCGATGTGCAGAACAACAAACGTAAGGGCCTGTCCCACTTACGTGTCCTTGGCACGCTAATTACGCGACCCCGTGGTCGCGTTATGCCGCGACGGTCTCGCGCGATCTCATTCGACCGCACTGCTGTCTGGAGCGCGTGACGTAATTTGAAGATGGACACAGAATGCTGGAGTAACTCCGGGACCGGCAGCATCTCTGGAGAGAAGCAATGGGTGACGATTCGTGTCGAGACTCTTCTTCAGTCTGAAAGAAGGGTCTTGACCCGAAACGTCAACCATTGCTTCTCTCCAGAGATGCTGCCGGTTCCGCTGAGTTACTCCAGCATTTTGTGTACATCTTCAATTTTCTTGGTCCAACTCTGGGAGTAGAAGTGGGGGCGGATCCGGACCGCAACGGCCGTGAGCCCCAGGCCGGTTTGGCGATCGTTTGCCTGCTTCTGCTGCTGTTGCAGGTAAGACGTTGCTGCTGTTGCAGGTAAGTCTTACCTGCAACAGCAGCAGAAGCAGGCAAACGATCGCCAAACCGGCCTGGGGCTCACGGCCGTTGCGGTCCGGATCCGCCCCCACTTCTACTCCCAGAGTTGGACCAAGAAAATAGCTATATAAAAAGAAAAAGGGTGGCTAAGGTGAACGTTGGTCCATTGGAGGGTGAGACTGGAGAGTTGTTGGTGGGGAACATGGAAATGGCAAAGGCATTAAACGAGTATTTTGTATCAGTCTTCACCATAGAAGACACAAAAAATATTCCAACGCTGGATAAACAGGGGGCGGTAGGAATGGAGGAGCTAAATACTATTAAGATCACCAAGGAGGTGGTATTAGGGAAATTAATGAGACTGAAGGAGGATAAATCCCCTGGGCCTGATGGATTACATCCAAGGGTCTTGAGGGAGATAGCGGTGGGGATTGTGGATGCATTGGTGATAATTTTCCAAAACTCCCTGGAGGCAGGAACGGTCCCAGTGGATTGGAAAATGGCCAATGTAACACCTATATTTAAAAAAGGAAGTAAACAGAAGGCGGGTAACTATAGACCGGTTAGTCTAACATCGGTGGTGGGTAAAATGTTAGAGACAATTATTAAAGAAACACTAACGGGGCACTTGGATAAACATGACTTCATCGGACAGAACCAGCATGGTTTTGTGAAGGGGAAGTCCTGTTTAACGAATCTGCTCAAATTCTTTGAGGAAGTAACAACCCGGGTGGATAAAGGGGAACCGGTGGATGTGGTATACTTGGACTTCCAAAAGGCTTTTGACAAGGTGCCACATAAGAGACTATTGCTAAAAATAAAAAATTATGGGATTGGGGGTAATATATTAGCATGGGTAGAGGATTGGCTAACAAATAGGAAACAGAGAGTGGGGATAAATGGTTCATACTCAGGATGGCAACCGGTAACTAGCGGGGTTCCGCAAGGGTCGGTGCTGGGACCCCAGTTGTTCACAATTTATATAAATGATTTGGAGGAGGGAACCAAGTGTAATATATCAAAATTTGCGGACGATACAAAAATGGGAGGAAAAGTAGGGGATGAGGAGGATAGGAAGAGTCTGCAAAAGGATATAGATAAGCTAGGTGAGTGGGCAACAACTTGGCAGATGAAATTTAATACTAATAAATGTGAAGTCATTCACTTTGGGAAAAAAAATGATAGGGCAAGTTATTTTCTAAATGAGGTGGAGCTGCGTTGTAATGCAACGCAAAGGGATCTAGGGGTAGTAGTACATGAATCACTAAAAGTTAGTATGCAGGTGCAGCAAGCAATCAGGAAGGCCAATGGAGTTTTGGCCTTTATTGCTAGGGGGATTGAGTATAAAAACACGGAGGTCTTGCTGCAGCTGTACACAGTATTAGTGAGACCACATTTGGAATACTGTGTACAGTTCTGGGGTCCATACTTAAGAAAGGATGTACTGGCCCTGGAGGCAGTGCAGCGAAGGTTTACAAGATTAATTCCTGCAATGAGGGGATTGACATATGAGGAAAGGTTAAGTAGGCTGGAACTCTACTCTTTGGAGTTTAGAAGAATGAGAGGCGATCTCATTGAAACATATAAGATCGTGAGGGGCCTTCATCGGGTGGATGCACCGAGGATGTTCCCAATGATCGGGGAAACTAGAACTAGGGGACATAGTTGTAGAATAAGAGGGGGCTCTTTTAAAACTGAGATGAGGAAGAACTTCTTCACCCAGAGGGTGGTTAATTTATGGAATTCACTGCCCCAGGGAGCGGTGGAAGCAGAAACATTAAATATATTTAAATCTAAAATAGATGGTTTTTTAGCTGCCAAGGGGATAAGGGGCTACGGGGAGAGGGCAGGGATATGGACCTAGCTATGGTTAGTATAGTAAGACCTGAGTGATCTCCTGGACAAGTGTCGATCGCCTGGATTGGGGTCGGAGAGGAATTTCCCGGATTTTTTTCCCGAATTGGACCTGGGTTTTTATCCAGTTTTTTGCCTCCCCCAGGAGATCACGCGGTTCTTGGGGTGGAGAGGGGTGATAGCGATATAAAGGGGAGGGTAGTGTCTTGTGTTCTGTGTCTTGTGTCTACTGTTTGTGGGTAAGGGTGTCTGTTTAGTGTTCAGCCATGAGCGAATGGCGGTGCGGGCTCGATGGGCCTGGTGGTCTACTCTCGAACCTACTTTCTATGTTTCTATGTTTCTATGTTTCTATGTTGCGTGGCGCCAGGGTCTTGGTCCTGTCCCACTTTGGCCGTCAGTTACGCGACAGTCCATTGGCGCGCGAAGATTTCGTTCACTACAAAAATGTAGGAGCCCCGCGCGATGTCGTGCACAACTCCATACCCCTTCGCGCTTCTCAGTGGGACCGGCCATACGATGCCCGTGCGCCTCAACGCGACCACGAGGTCGCGTAATTTGCGTGCCAAGGACACGTAAGTGGGACAGGCCCTTAACTCCCGCAAGGCGACCTCTGATTCTCCTTACTCCCCCAAGCTGGCGACCTCCTTTCCCCTTACTCCCCCCAAGCTAGCTACCTCCCATTCCCCTTACTCCCCCAAGCTGGCGACCTCTGATTCTCCGAATGCCACTTAGGAAACCTGAACGGAAACCTCTGGTGACCTTGCCCGTGACCCAAGGTTTCCATGAGGTCGCCAGAGGTTTTGGTCACTCGCCTGGAAAGCCTCGAGCTGGATCGACCGAAGCGTGAGCTGCATCTACAGATCACACACACACAAACACATCGCGAAGGTGGGGGCCAGAGACAGCGGAGGAGCGCTGTCTGCGCGATGAAGAGGAAGGTAAGCGGCTGCCACAAGGCACCATAAGTCCTTTAGAGAGCGCGGGGAGGGGGGGGGGTGGGGGAGAGAGAAGGGGGAGAAGGAGAGAGAAAGGTAGAGAGAAAGGGGGGAGAGAGGAGAGAGAGAGAAGGGGAGAAGGGGAGGAGCAGGGGAGGAGGAGGGGAGGAGCAGGGAAGAGAAGGACGGGGGAAGAATGAGTGGAGACAGTTTTAAGCAAATATCCTACAAGGTCTTTGGTTTTAAGAAGTTTAATACATTTAGCGGGCATTTTACCTTCCGGCGGGTCTTCTAGGTCCTGAAAACTCCAACGAGCCAATCAAAATGTCCGGTTAGCGAAGGAGATGGCATTCAACTGCCTGTAAGTAAATAGCAACCCCACTCCACTGGCTTTGACCAAATGGCGACCCATTTTTAGACGAGGCCGGTTTTGATTTTGTTGAAACAATCGAAGCAACCCAGAAGAAGCCTCGACCACGCGGAAACCACTTTCGACTATTAGGGAGAGTGACCAAAACCTCCGGCGACCTCATGGAAACCTTGGGTCGCGGGCAAGGTCACCAGAGGTTTCCGTTCAGGTTTCCTAAGTGGGACAGGGGCATTACTCCCCCAAGTAGGCAACCTCCCATCTCTCATTTCCCCCAGAGTGGCCACCTCCACACCTTAGCCCCCAAGCTGGCTACATCCCATCCGGTACCCCCTAGGTGAGTACCCCCCATTCGTCAATCCTCCATTCCCCCTTACTCCCCCAAGCTGGCTACCTCCCATTCCTTACTCCCCCAAGCTGGCTGCCTCCCATTCCCCTTACTCCCTCAAGCTGGCTACCTCCCATTCCCCTTACTCCCCCAAGCTGGCTCCCTCCCATCCCTTACTCCACTAAGCTGGCTACCTCCCATCCCTTACTCCCCCAGCTGGCTACCACCACTGTCACGGGCTGTGGGTTGGCAGCGCACACACACGGGGCCGGGTGGAGCGGGGCCGCGGCTCTGGGCAGTGGACACACGGGGCCATAAACCCAGCAATGTCCCCGTCAGCTGCAGCAGAGTTGGGGACAGTCTGGTCCCTCCACCCACCCAGAGTCACTGACCCCCCTACCAGGGTGATTCACCCCCGAACCACACACCGGGGTGATTCACCCCCCCGAACCACACACCGGGGTGATTCACCCCCTACACCCCAACATGGGGTGATTCACCCGGGTGGCGGGCTGCCTGCAGCCCCGCCGCCGCGTTTCAGCCGCCAAACTCCAAACAATGTCGACAAGTGCAGGAACTATCTTTGAAGTAGTGGGGAGGTGTCCGACTGCCCTATGGCTACAGATATGCATGGAGGCGAGAATAATTTCTTATCATTTCTGGAGATGGTTGGCATTTCCTTTCATTATTGATAGTGCAACCTTAATTCTGAAGAATTCCAAAGAGCACAGTTGTCAAAGTTCGTCTCTTAAAGAAAGCAGATAGCAACAAAATTGTTAAAGGTAAACCAAAGCAATCTTTTAATCGATTTGCCAGACAGGAGTGGCGAGATCTACAAAGAGCACACACGTTGCTCAGTGCTTCTCGGGCTCCAATCAAAGAACAAAGGAAGGTTAGAGTAATTATACATTTTCTTATCATTAAATCACACCTTATAAATCTGAGTGAAAGATCCGTAGCCTAAGGGAAACAAGGGAGGCTGGACCCATATATTTGCAATGTCAGCCTTATTCTCAAATCTTGGCACAGCTTCAGTGCAGCTGCTCATTCCGGAAGGACAACTAACTCCATTTTGTTTTCAAATGACTTCCATCTTGGTTCCAGAATGGGCATCCGTCTGTGAACTAATACAAGCTTCTAAGACTTGGATGAAAGCCACTACCTTGTCCTTAGCTGGGACAGGCAGTTCAGACAGATATCTAATATGGTGCTGTGCCCAGACAATACATCTCTATGTCAATACATTGTTAATACATTGTTTCAGTGATTAGTATAAACCAAGCTTCTAAGATTTTCCCAGAATTTATTCTGCTGGGAAAATTCTCTACTAAATTTGACTGCTTTCTGTTTTTCAGCAAATCTCCATTTTTAATTTACGGACCAAATTAAATACTTTTACAGCGAGGTCAAGATAAACTTGCTTTACTTGTTACGTAAGGCACAAATGCATCAAAACTTTCTTTAAAAAAAACACTTTAAAATGCCTAAGAAGGAACTGCAGATGCTGGAAAATCGAAGGTAGACAAAAATGCGAGAGAAACTCAGCGGGTGAGGCAGCATCTATGGAGCGAAGGAAATAGGCAACGTTTTGGGTCAAAACCCTTCTTCAGACTGATGTGAGGGTGGGGTAGGCGGGAAGAATAAAGGAAGAGGTGGAGCCAGTGGGCTGAGGGAGAGCTGAGAAGTTGAGGAGTAAGTAGGGACTACCTGAAATTAGAGAAGTCAACGTTCATACCGCAGGAGTGCAAACTGCCCCAGCGAAATATGAGATGCTGCTCCTACAATTTACGGTGGTCCTCACTCTGGCTAAGGAGGAGGCCCAGGACAGAAAGGTCCGATTCGGATTGGGAGGGGGAGTTGAAGTGCTGAGCCACAGGGAGATCAGGTTGGTTATTGCGAACCAAGCAGAGGTGTTCGGTGTATGTGCGTGAGAGTGTGTGAGTGAGAGTGTGTGTGTGTGTGTGAGAGAGTGTGTGTGAGAGAGAGTGCATGTGTGAGAGAGGGAGTGTGTGTGTGAGAGAGAGGGACTGTTTGTGTGTGTGTGGGAGAGAGGGAGTGTTTGTGTGAGAGAAAGCAGGAGTGTGTGTGAGAGAGCAAGAGAGGGTGTGTGAGAGAGAGGGGGAGTGTGTGTGAGGGCGAGAGAGGGAGTGTGTGGGAGAGAGGGAGTGTGTGTGGGAGTGAGAGAGGGAGTGTGTGCTTGTGAGAGGGACAGTGAGAGGTGTGGGAGAGAGACAGGAAGTGAGAGGGAGTGTGTGAGAGACAGGGAGCGAGAGAGGAAGTGTGTGAGAGAGACGGAGTGAGAGAGGGAGTGTGTGAGAGAGACAGGGAGCGAGAGAGGGAGTGTGAGAGACAGGGAGCGAGAGAGGGAGTGTGTGAGAGACAGAGCAAGAGAGGGAGTGTGTGAGAGACAGGAGGGGGCACCAGAGGGTGGAGTGGAGAGAATTTGTGTATGAGTGGGGGAGAGGGGAGAGAGAGGAATGTATATGTGCAGCTTTAATGGACATTGGTCAGGTAGCATTTGGAGTATAGCATACAGTTCTGGTCACTCCATTACAGGACTGATCTGGAGGCTTTGGGGAAGGTGCAGAGATGGTTAACCAGAATGGTTTAAAAACAAGGAACTGCAGATGCTGGTTTACAAAAAAGGACACAAAGTGCTGGAGTAACTCAGCGGGACAGGCAGCATCTCTGGAGAGAAGGAATGGGTGACTGAAGAAACGACTCGAAACGTTACCCATTCCTTCCAGCATTTTGTGTCTACCTAAATAGCGCCTATCCACGTGGCGGTGTGCCTGCAGGCTGAAGGAGCGGGCAAAGGCCTTGCCACAGAGCGGGCAGGTGAAGGGGCGCTGACCGGTGTGGACCAGCAGGTGGTCAAGGCGGGTGAAACCCTTACCACGGCTTCTGCCAGGCCTTGCCACACACGTCGTACTCATAACGCTTCTCCTTGTTGTGCCCCGTCATGTGGTCCTCCATCGAACCTCACCAGCACGCTGGCTGCCCTCAATGGCCGCTCACGTCCCCTTCTCTCCGTCCACAGCAACGGCTCCTAAACCCTGGAGGGGAACACAGAGGGTCAACAAGCTGGCAAACAGGACATTACTAACACATATTGGGTGCGTTTATGGTGGAGGAAACCATTATATAATTCTGTGCCGCACAGTGGCGTAGCAGTACAGTTGTTGCCTCACCGCCAGAGACCCAGGTATGATCCTGACTACGGGTGCTGTCTGTGTGGAGTTTGCGCGTTCTCCCCTTGATCTGCGTGGGGTTTTACTCTGGGTGTTCCGGTTTCCTTCTACATTTCGAAGACGTTCAGGGTTGTAGATTAATCAGCCTCCGCAAAATTGTTTAATTGTCCCTATTGTGCGTAGGATAGTGCTAGTGTACGGGGTGATCGCTGGTCGGCGCGAATTCCACGGGCCCAATGACCTGTTTCCACGCTGCATCTCTAAACTAAACTAAAGAAGGGTCAGAACCCAAAATGTCACCCATTCATTCTCTCCATAGATGCTGCCTGACCCTCTGAGGTACTCCAGCACACTCACTCTCTCTCTCTCTCTCTCTGTCTCCTTCTCTCTGTGTCTCTCTCTCTCTCTCTCTCTCTCTCTATCTCTCTGTCTCTCTCTCTATCTCTCTGTCTCCCTCTCTTTCTCTCTCTCTCTCTCTCTCTCTCTGTCTCCCTCTCACTTTCTCTGTCTGTCTCTCACTCTCTTTCTCTCTCGCTGTCTCTCTCTCTCCTGTGTCTCTCTTTCTCTTTCTCTCTCTCCCTCAGTATCTCTCTATTTCTCTGTCTCTCTCTCAGTCCCTCTATCTGTCTCCCTCTCACACCGTACCTGTCTCTCTCTCTGTACCTCTGTCTCTCTCTATGTCTTTCTCTTTCTGTCTCTGCCACTGTCCCTCTCTCTGTATCTGTATGTCACTCCCTCTGTGTCTGTCTCTCTCTCTCTCTCCCTCACTCTGTCTCTCTCTGTCTCAGTATCTCTCTCTTTCTCTCTCCCTCTCTCTGCCTGTCTCCCCCCCTCTCTCTCTCCCACTGTCTGTCTCTGTCCCTCTCTCTGTCTCTCCCCATCTCTCTCTGTCACTCTCTCTCTATATATATCTGCATCTCTCTCCCTCTCTGCCTCTCTTTCTCTCTGTCTGTCCCCCCTCTCTCTCTCTCTCTGTCTCTGTACCTCTCTGTCGCACTCTCTGTCTCTCTCTCTCTCTCTCTCTCTCTCTCTCTCCCTCTCCCCCCTCCCTGTCTCTGTACCTCTCCCTCTCTCTGTCTCTCTGTTTGTGTGTGTGTGTCTCTCTCTCTGTTTCTCTCTCTCTCTAAATCTGTATCCCTCTGTCTGTCTTCCTCTGTCTGTCTCTCTTTCTCTCCCCCTCTCCCTGTCTCTGTCTCTCTCTCTCTCTCCGTCTCCCTCTCTCTGTCTCTCTCTGCCTGACTCTCTCTCTCTGTCTCTCTCTATCTGTCTCTGTATCTCTCTCTCACTCTCTCTCTGTCTCTCCCCCCTCTCTCTGTCTCTCCCTCTCCCTCTGTCTCTGTACCTCTCTCCCTGTCTCTCTCTCTCCGTCTCTCCCTCTCCGTCTCTCTGTCCCTCTTTCTCGGTCTCTCTCTCCCCCTCTGTCTCTCTCTCCCCTTCTGTCTATCTCTCTCACCGTCTCTCTCACTGTCTCCCTGTCTCCCTCTCCCTCTCTGTCTCTCTCTCTCTCTTTCTCACCGTCTCTCACCCTGTCACTCACTGTCCCTCTCTCTCTCTGTTCCTCTCTCTCTCTGTGTCTCTCTCTACCATTGTATCTGTCACTCTTTCTTTCTCTCCCCTCTCTCTATCTGTATCTCTCTCTCTGTATCTGTATCTCTCTCCCATTGTATCTGTCACTCTTTCTTTCTCTCCCCCTCTCTCCGTCTCTCTCTGTCTCTCTCTCTGTCTCTCTCTCTCGCTGCCTCTCTCCCTCTCACTCTCTCTCTGTCTCAGTATATCTCTCTCTCTCTCACTGTCTCGCTCTCTGCCTCTCTCTCTCTCCTTCTCTGTCTGTGTGTCTCTGTGTGTCTCTCTGTTTCTGTCTCCATCTCTCTCTCTCTGTCTCTCTCACTCTCTCTCTGTCTCTGTATGTCTGCTTTCTCTTTCTCTTTCTCTCCCTCTCTGTCTCTCTCGATCTATCTCTCTTTCTCACTGTGTCTCTCTCTCTGTCTATCCGTCATTCTCTCTGTCACTCTCTGTCTGTCTCTCCCTCTCTCTCTCTCTCTGTCTCACTCTCTGTCTCTCTCTCTCTGTATCTGTATCTCTCTCTTTCTCTCCCTTTGTGTCTGTCACTCTTTCATTCTCTCCCCCTCTCTCTGTCTCTCTCTCTCTCTCTGTCTCAGTCTCTCTCTCTGTCTCTCTCTCTCCCCCTCTCATTGTCTCTCTCTGTCTGTTTCTCTCTGCCTCTCACTGTCTCGCTCCCTCTGCCTCTCTCTCTCCTTCTCTGTCAGTGTGTCTCTCTGTTTGTCTCTGTTTCTGTCTCCGTCTCTCTCTCTGTGTCTCTCACTGTCTCTCTCTCTCTCGCTGTATGTCTGCTTCTCTCTTTCAGTCTCCCTCTCTGTCCCTCTCGCTGTCTATCTCTCTCTCTTTCTCACTCTGTCTCTCTCTCTGTCTATCCGTCATTCTCTCTGTCACTCTCTGTCTCTCTGTCTCTCTCTGCTTGTCTCTCCCGCTCTCTGTCTCTCTCTCTCTCTCTGTCTCTCTCTCTCTCTATCTCTCTATCTCTGTCTCTCTCTCTGTCTCCCTCTCGCTTGGTCTCACTCTGTATCTCTCTCCCTCTCTCTATCTGCTGCTCTCTCTCTATGTACCTTCTCTCTTTCTGTCTCTCTCTGTCTGACTCTCAGTCTCTGTCTCTCTCTGTCTCTCTGTCTCTCTCTCCGTCTGTCTGTCTCTTTCTAACTCCCCCTGTCTCTCTCTCTCTGTCTCTCCCTGTTGCTGCCTCTCTCTCTATGTCTCTCTCTTTCTCTTTCTCTCTCCCTCTCTCTGCCTGTCTCTCCCCCTCTCTGTCCCCCTCTCTCTGTCTCTCCTCCCCTCTCCCTCTGTCTCTCCCTCTGTCTGTCTTCCTCTCTGTCTCTCTCCCTCTATCCGTCTCTCTCTGTCTCTCTTTCTCACTCTCACTCTGTCTGTCTCTCTCTCTCTCTCGGTCTCCCCCCTCTCCCTGTCTCTGTACCTCTCACCCTCTCCCTCTCTCTCTCTGTTTGCGTGTGTCTCTCTCTCTCCCGCTCTCTCTCTCTCTGTTTCTCTCTTTCTCTGAATGTATCTCTCTGTCTGTCTCCCTCTGTCTGTGTCTCTTTCTCTCCCCCTCTCTGTCTGTCTCACTCTCTCTCTCTGTCTCCCTCTCTCTCTCTCTCTGTCTCTCTCCCCCTCTCTGTCTCTCACTCTCTCTCTCTCTGTCTCTGTACCTCTCTCCCTCGGTCTCTCTCTCTCTCCATCTCTCCCTGTCCGTCTCTCTCTGTCACTTTCTCCGTCTCTCTCTCCCCCTCCCTGTCTCTCTCCCTCTCTCTCTGTCTCTCACTCTCTCTCTGTCTCTCTCTCCCTCTCTGTCTCTCTCTATATCTCTCCCACTCCGTCTCTATCTTTATCTCTGTCTCTCTCTCTCGGTCTCTCCCTGTGCCTCACTCTCTGAGAATCTCTGTCTGTCTCTGCATCTCTCTCCCACTCTGTCTCTCCCTCTGTCTCTCTCCCTCCCTCTGTCTCCCTCACTGTCTCTCGCTCTGTATCTCTCTCTGTCATTCTCTGTCTGTATCCCACTATCTCTCACTGTCCCTCTCTCTCTGTCTCTCTCTCCCTCTGTGTCTGTCTCTTTTTCTCTCTCTGTATCTGTCTCTCACTGTCTGTTTCTCGCTGTCTCTCTCCGTTTCTCTCTGTCTCTCTCCATCTCTCCCTCTGTCGCTCTTTCTATGCCTCTCTGTCTCTGTATCTCTCCCTATCTCCTCACCTCTCTGTCTATCTCTCTCTCCCTCTATGTTTGTGTCTCTCCCCCCCTCTCTCTCTCTCTGTCTGTCTGTCACTCTCTCCCCATCTCACTCTCTCACACTGTCTCTCTCCCTCTTTCTCTCTCTGTCTCTCTCTCTCACTACCTCTCTGTCTCCCTCTCTCTCCCCCTGTATCTCTCCGTCTCTCTCTCTCTCTCTCTCTCTGTCTGTCTGTCTCTCTCTCTCTCCCTCTGTCTGTCTGTCTCTCCCTGTATCTCTCTCCCTATCTGTCTCTCTCTCCCTCTCTCTCTCTATCTGTTTCTCTCTGCCTCTCTCCCTCACTGTGTGTCTGTCTCCCTCTCTCTCTTTCTGTCTCTCCCCCCTCTCTGTCACTCTGTCTCTCTCTCTCTCTGTCTTCCTCTCTGTCTCTGTCTCTCCCCCCTCTCTCTGTCTCTGTACCTCTCTCACTCCGTCTCACTCTCTGTCACTCACTCTCTCTCTCTCTCTCTGTTTATGTGTCTCTCTCTGTCTCTCTCCCTCTCTCTGTATCTGTATCTCTCGCTGTCTGTCTCTCTCTCCCTCTGTGTCTCTCTCTTTCTCTCCCCTTTCTATCTCTGTCTGTCTCTCTCTTTCTCACACTCTGTCACTCTTTAATCTCTCCCTCTAGCTGCCTCTCTCTCTCTCCCTTTGTGTATCTCTCACTTTCTCTTTCTCTCTCTGTCTCTCGCTGTCTCACTATCTCTCTCTCTGTGCCTGTCTCTCTCTCTCGCTCTCTCTGTCTCTCTCTCTCACTATCCCTCTCTCTCTCTGTATCCCTGTCTCTTTCTCTCACTGTCTCTCTCTCTCTCTGCCTCGCTCCCTCTCTATCTCTCTCTCGCTGTCTCTCTCTCCCTCTGTGTTTGTCTCTCTTTCTTTCAATCTCCCCCTCTGTCTCTGCCTCTCTCTCTGTCTCTCTCTTTCTCTCTCCTTCTTTCTGTCTATCTCTCTGTCTCTCTCTCTCTGCCTGTCTCTCCAACTCTCTCTCCGTGTCCCTCTCTGTCACTCTCTCTCTCCCTTTATCTCTCTCTCTCTCTGTATCTGTATCTCTCTCCCTCTCTCTCTCTCTGTCTCTCTCTCTCTTTGTCTCTCACTCTCTCTCTTTCTCACCGTCTCTCTGTCTCTCTCTCCCTCTGTCTCTCTCTCTCTGTCTCTCCCTCTCTGTCTCTCCCTGTGCCTCTCTTAGTCTCTCCCTCTCTGAGAATATCTCTCTCTGTCTCTCTCCCTCTCTCTTTCTCACTGTCTCTCTCTCTCTCTCTGTGTCTTTCTCTCTGTCTGTATCTCTCTATCTCTCTGTCCCTCTCTCTGTCTTTCTCTCTCTCTGTGTATCTCTCTCTGTATCTCTCACTCTCTCTCTCTCTGTTTCTCACTGTCTCTCTCTCTGTTTCTCTCTCTCTCGATCTCTCTCTTCTCTCTCTGTCGTTCTTTCTATGCCTCTCTCTGTCCCTCTCTCTCCCTATCTCCTCACCTCTCTCTGTCTATCTGTCTCTCTCTCCCTCTGTGTTTGTGTGTCTCTCCCCCCTCTCTCTCTCTCTCTATGTCTGTCTGTCCATCTCTCACTCCCCGTCTCACTGTATCTCTCTCTCCCTCTTTGTATGTCTCTCTCCCTCTCTCCCTATGTCTCTCCCTCTTTTTCTTTCTGTATCTCTCTCGCTGTCTCTCTCTCCCTCTATATCTGTCTCTCTCTCTGTCTGTATCTCTCTCTCTCCCTGTCTCTCTGTCTCTGTATCTTTCTCCCTATCTGTCTCTCTCTCCCCTCTGACTCTCTCTCTCTCTGTCTGTCTCTCCCTCTCTGTCTCTCCGTCTGTCTCTCTCTCCCTCTCTGTCTGCCTCTCTCTCTCTGTCTGTCTCCCTCTCTCTCGCTCCCCCCCTCTCTGTCACTGTCTCCCTCTCTCCCTCTGTCTCTCTCTCTGTCTTCCTGTCTGTCTCACCCCCCTCTCTCTGTCTCTGTACCTCTCTCACTGTCTCTCTGTCTTACTCTGTCACTCTATCTCTCTCTCTCTCTGTTTGTGTCTATCTCTGCCTCTCTCCCTCTCTCTGTATCTGTATCTGTCTCTCTCTCTCTCTCCCTGTGTCTCTCTCTTTCTCTCCCCTCTCTGTCTCTCTCTCTCACACTTTGTCACTCTCTGTAATCTCTCTCTCGCTGCCTCTTTCTCTCTCCCTTTGTGTCTCTCACTTTCTCTTTCTCTCTCTGTCTCCCACTTTCTCCCTGTCTTACTATCTCTCTCACTCTCACTGTTCCTCACGCTCTGTGTCTGTCTCCCTCTCTCTATCTCTCTCTGTCTCTCTCTCTCCCTCTGTCTGTCTCTGTCTTTGTATCTCTCTCCCTATCTGTCTCTCCCTCCCTCTGTCTCTGTCTCTCTCCCTCTGTGTGTCTCCCTCTCTCTCATTCTGTCTCTCCCCCTCTCTCTCTTTTTCTCCCCCTCTCTGTCTGTCTATCTCTCTCTCTCTCTCTCTCCCGCTCCCCTCATCCCCGACTCTACTCCCCACCAGATGGGGAGGGGGGGGGGGGAATCACCGGCATCCTGGCCGCCCTCAATGGCCGCTCACGTCCCCGTCTCTCCATCCACAGCAACAGCTCCTAAACCCTGCAGGAGGGGAACACAGAGGGTCAACAAGCTGGCAAACAGGACATTACTAACGCGTCAACATTACTGGTGCCTGAAGGGGGAGGCGCGTCAGTGGGGGGTGAGTGAGTGGAGGAAGCGAACACGTCCTCCACCATCACGGCTCCTCCGCCTGTTGTCTCTCTGTCTGTCTGTCTGTCTCTTTCTCTGTCCCCCCCCTCTCTCTGTCTCTCTCTCTTTCTGAGTCTCTCTGTCTCCATCTCTCGCTGTCTCTCTCTCTCTGTCTCCATCTCTCACTCTCTTTTTCTCCCTCTCTCTCTCTCTCCATCTTCTCTCACCAGGGTCTCATCTTGTTCCCGCTTCACGTCACCAACCCGCCCGCGCTCCAACCGCCCGGAGAGAGAGCGAGGGGGGCGGGGTTGGAGCGAGGGGGCGGGGTTGGATCGAGGGGGCGGGGTAGGAGCGAGGGGGCGGGGTTGGAGCGAGGGGGCGGGATTGGAGTGAGGGGGCGGGGTAAGAGCGAGGGGGCGGGATTGGAGCGAGGGGTTGGAGCGCGAGGGGGCGGGGTTGGAGCGAGGGGGGGCGGGGTTTGAGCGCGAGGGGAGGCGGGGTTGGAGCGCGAGGGGGCGGGGTTGGAGCGAGGGGGCGGGGTTGTAGCGAGGGGGGCGGGGTTGGAGCGAGGGGGCGGGGTTGGAGCGCGAGGGGCGGGCTTGGAGCGCGAGGGGGCGGGGTTGGTGCGCGAGGGGGCGGGGTTGGAGTGAGGGGGCAGCGGGATTGGAGCGCGAGGGGGCGGGATTGGAGCGCGAGGGGGCGGGGTTGGAGCGAGGGGGCGGGATTGGAGCGAGGGGGCGGGTTGGAGCGAGGAGGCGGTTGGATCGAGGGGGCGGTTGGAGAGAGGGGGCAGGGTTGGAGCGAGGGGGCGGGGTTGGAGCGAGGGGGCGGGGTTGGAGCGCGAGGGGCGGGCTTGGAGCGCGAGGGGGCGGGGTTGGTGCGCGAGGGGGCGGGGTTGGAGTGAGGGGGCAGCGGGATTGGAGCGCGAGGGGGCGGGATTGGAGCGCGAGGGGGCGGGGTTGGAGCGAGGGGGCGGGATTGGAGCGAGGGGGCGGGATTGGAGCGAGGGGGCGGTTGGATCGAGGGGGCAGTTGGAGAGAGGGGGCAGGGTTGGAGCGAGGGGGCGGGGTTGGAGCGAGGGGGCGGGGTTGGAGCGCGAGGGGCGGGGTTGGTGCGCGAGGGGGCGGGGTTGGTGCGCGAGGGGGCGGGGTTGGAGTGAGGGGGCAGCGGGATTGGAGCGCGAGGGGGCGGGATTGGAGGCGCGAGGGGGCGGGGTTGGAGCGAGGGGGCGGGATTGGAGTGAGGGGGCAGCGGGATTGGAGCGCGAGGGGGCGGGATTGGAGCGAGGGGGCGGGGTTGGAGCGAGGGGGCGGGATTGAGGCGAGGGGGCGGGTTGGAGCGAGGGGGCGGGTTGGATCGAGGGGGCGGTTGGAGAGAGGGGGCGAGGTTGGAGCGAGGGCGCGGGGTTGGTGAGCGAGTGACGTGCGGCGTGAAGCGACCGCCAGCGCGGAAACCTGGTCTGGGACAAGATGGAGGGGAGAGACGAGGCCGCAGACCTGGTCTGGAGCAACGATGAAGGCGAACCCGCACTGACCCCCGGCCCGACCTGGTGACAGAGAGAGAGAGAGAGAGAGAGAGAGAGAGAGAGACTGCCAGAGAGAGATAAGGGGAGGGGTGGAGAGAGACAGAGAGAGTGACAGTCAAAGAGAGTAACAGTCAGAGACAGAGAGAGACACAGAGAGAGAGACAGACAGAGTGAGACAGAGAGAGAGTGGGGAGGGATGGAGAGAGAGTCAGACAGGGGGAGAGAAAGATAGAAAGAGAATCAGAGACAGAGAGTGAGACAGATATAGAGACGAAGAGTGGGGAGGGAGAGTGGAGGGAGGGAGGGGTGAGAGGCTGGAGGTGGAAAGGGGGTGAAGTGAGTAGCGGGGGGGAAACAGGGAGCAAAGGGAGGGGGAGGATTCAAGGGGGAGTGGGTTTGGTGCCGAGGGGGATGAATGGGGGGGGCAGGGAACTGGGGGGGGAGAGAGGGGTCAAGTGAGCCCAGGAAGGGGGTAGGGAGCCAGGTGGGGGTGGGTTCAGATTGTTTGGGGGTGGGGAGGAGGGGCGAGGGAGCAAAGGGGGGTAAGGAGCAGGTGGCCGCAGCAGGGGTAAGGGGCAGAGAGCCACAGGGAGGAGGTCACATTGTTTGGGGGTGGGGAGGGTGTTGCAGTTTAGGAAGTCAACCAGGGCAGGGTCTTCACTGTGAATGGCGGGACGCTGGGGGAATGTGTGGAGCCGAGGGATCTAGGAGTGCAAGTACGAGTTGGGCCGAAGGGCCTCTTTCCAACGCTGTATCGCTCTATGAATCTATAACAAAGTGCTGGAGTAATCCAGCGGGTCAGGCAGCATCTGTGGAGAAGATAGACACAAAGTGCTGGAGTACCTCAGAGGATCAGGCAGCATCTGTGGAGAAGATAGACACAAAGTGCTGGAGTAACTCAGCGGGACAGGCAGCATCTGTGGAGAGAATAAATTGGTGACATTTTGGGTCGAGACCCTTCTTTGGTTTAGTTTAGTTTAAAGATGCAGTGCGGAAACAGGTCTTTCAGCCGCGGAGTCCGCGCCGACCAGCGATCACCCCGTACAGTAGCACTATTCTACGTACATTAGAGACAATTTAACAATTTTGCGGAGGCCGATTAATCTACAACCCTGAACGTCTTTGAAATGTTGGAGGAAACCAGGGCACCCAGAGCATAAACCCACGCAGGTCAAGGGGAGAACGTGCAAACTCCGCACAGACAGCAGCCGTAGTCAGGATCGAACCCGGGTCTCTGGCGATGATGCAACAACTACCGCTGCGCCACTGTGCCGCACAGAATTATATAACGGTTTTCTCCGCCATAAACACACCTAATATGTGCTAGTAATGACCTGTTTGCAGGCTTGTTGACCTTCTGTGTTCCCCTCCAGCACGGTTCAGGAGCCGTTGCTGTGGACAGAGAGAGGGGACATGAGTGGCCATTGAGGGCAGCCAGGGTGCCGGTGAGCCCTCCCCCATCTGCTTGGTGTGCGGTTGAGCTTCGAGGGGCTGAGCTTCGATGGAGGACCACATGACGGGGCACAACAAGGAGAAGCGTTATGAGTGCGAGTGTGTGGCCAGGCCTGTCAGTGCCCGAGAGAGCTGGAGATCCACCGGCGGTTGCACACAGGAGAACGCCCCTTCGACTGCTCGGAGTGCGGCAAGAGCTTCACCCGCTACGACAACCTGCAGCGGCACAACCGCGTGCACTCCGGCGAGAGGCCCTTCACCTGCTCCGACTGCAGCAAGAGCTTCAAGATGACGAATCACGTGAAGAGACACCGGCGGGTGCACACGGGCGAGAAGCCCTATGGCTGCTCCACCTGCGGCAAGAACTTTGCCCTTTTGTCGGGGCTGCAGGTGCACCGGCTGGTGCACAGCAGTGTGCGGCCCTTCACCTGCTCCGACTGCGGCAAGCTTCAAGTCGTCGCCGGAACTGAAGAGGCACAGGCGCCTGCACACCGGCGAGTGACCCTACACCTGCGCACAGTGCGGCAAGGGTTTCACCCACTCCACCAGGCTGCTGTCCCACCAGCGCACCCACACCGGCGAGCGACCCAACACCTGTGCACAGTGCGGTAAGGGCTTCATCTGCTCCAACAGCCTGCGGGTGCACCAGCGCACCCACACCGGCGAGCGCCCCTTTACCTGCGCCCAGTGCGGCAAGGGCTTCACCCACTCCACCAGTCTGCTGTCCCACCAGTGCACCCACAGCGGCGAGCGCCCCTTCACCTGCACCCAGTGCGGCAAGGGCTTCACCTCCTCCAGCAGCCTGCTGTACCACCAGCGGGTGCACACCGGCGAGCACCCCTACACCTGCAGCTACTGCGGCAAGGGCTTCACCTCCTCCAGCAACCTGCTGTCCCACCAGCGCACCCACACCGGCGAGCACCCCTATACCTGCAGCTACTGCGGCAAGGGCTTCATCTGCTCCAGCAACCTGCTGTCCCACCAGCGCACCCACACCGGCGAGCACCCCTACACCTGCAGCTACTGCGGCAAGGGCTTCACCTCCTCCAGCAACCTGCTGTCCCACCAGCGCACCCACACCGGCGAGCACCCCTACACCTGCAGCTACTGCGGCAAGGGCTTCATCTGCTCCAGCAACCTGCTGTCCCACCAGCGCACCCACACCGGCGAGCACCCCTACACCTGCAGCTACTGCGGCAAGGGTTTCATCTGCTCCAGCACCCTGCTGGAGCACCTGCGCACCCACACTGTGGAACGGCCCTACACCTGCACCCAGTGCGGCAAGGGCTTCACTCACTCCTCCAAGCTGCTGTCCCACCAGCGGGTGCACGCCGGCGATCGTCCCGTCCCCAGCCCGGTGTGTGGAGAGCGCTTTGCCATGGCCTCCCACGCCCTATCTCACCAACGCGTGCACACCAGTGGCCAGCCCTACGACTGCCCGTGCTGTGGTGAGGAGTTTGACAGCTCGCGGGGGTTGCGGCAGCACCGGAGGACCCACGCCGTCGAGCAGCTGCTCCCACTGTGACAAGAGAGCATGGGGGCTGCGGGAGCACCAGCGGTTACACACCAGAGAGAGACCCTTTGTGTGCACTGAGTGTGGCAAGGGTTTCACCCGCCTTGGCCACCTGCTGGAGCACCGCCGAGTCCACACCGGC
Organism: Malacoraja senta; assembly: GCA_038087875.1. NCBI lineage: Eukaryota > Metazoa > Chordata > Chondrichthyes > Rajiformes > Rajidae > Malacoraja > Malacoraja senta. The sequence goes on from JAXLNO010004766.1 coordinate 106,103, forward strand.
TAGCGCCCCTTCACCTACCCACTCTGTGGCAAGGCCTTTGCCCGCTCCTACAGCTTGCTGGCACACCGCCATGTGGATAGGTGCTGTTTAGGTAGACACAAAATGCTGGAAGGAATGGGTTACATTTCAGGGTCGAGACCCATCTTCAGTGTCGACCCGAAGTGTCACCCATTGCTTGTCTGCAGATATGCTGCCTGTCCCTCTGAATTGCTCCAGCACTCTGAAATGTCACCTAGCCATGTTCTCCACAGATGCTGCCTGACCCGCTGAGTTACTCCAGCACTTTGTGTTAGTCATAGAGTGATACAGTGTGGAAACAGGCCCTTCGGCCCAACTTGCCCACACCAACCATCATGTCCCAGCTACACTAGTCCCACCTGCCTGTGTTTGGTCCATATCCCTCCAAACATGTCCTATCCATGTAACTGTCTAACTGTTTCTTGGGATAGTCACAGCCTCAACTACCTCCTCTGAGAGTCCCCATCACCCACTGTGTGAAAAGATTACCCCTCAGTTTCCTTTTAAATTTTTTCCCCTTCACCTCTGGTCCTCGATTCCCCCACTCTGGGCAAGAGATTCTGTGAATCTAACTAAATTGTGTTCTATGCAAGATTCCAGCATCTGCAGTATCTTGTGTCTTCCTCACCTATATCCACCTCTGAAGAAGGGTCTCAATCTGAAACGTCACCCATTCCTTCTCTCTAGAGATGTTGCCTGTACTGCTGAGTTACTCCAGCATTTTGTGTCCACCTATCACTTGCCAGGCTTTGTCCAGCCACCATCTCTCTTTTCCAGCTTCCTCCCCCCACCCTCTCCACTCAGTCTGAAGAAGGGTCCTGACTCAAAACGTTGTCTGTCCATTCCCTCTAAAGCGGGGTAGGAACTCAGTGGGTCAGGCCGCATCTGTAGAGGGAAGGGAATGTAAGGCGACCACTCCCACCTCTCCTTTCCAACTTTCTCCACCCCCCACCCCAAGCAGTTGAAGAAGGGTCCTGACCTAGAATGTTGCCTGTCCATGCTCTCCTGATGTGTAAGTTACTCCAGGAGATTGTGTCTCTCTTTCTAAACTAGCATCTGCTGTTCCTTCTTTACGAATGTGAAGAGGAAAAAAATAGTTACGACCAAAGTTGGACCCTTGAAAACTGAAAAAGGTGAATTTATTATGGGGAACAAGGAAATGGCAGATGAGTTGAACAGGTACTTTGGATCCGTCTTCACTAAGGAGGACACAAACAATCTTCCTGATGTACCAGTGGCCAGAGGATCTAGGATGACAGAGGAAGTGAAGGAAATCCACATTAGGCAGGAAATGGTGTTGGGTAGACTGATGGGACTGAAGGCTGATAAAATCCCCAGAGCCTGATGGTCTGCATCCCAGGGTACTTAAGGAAGTGGCTCAAGAAATCTTGGACGCATTGGTGATCATTTTCCAATGTTCTATAGATTCAGGATCAGTTCCTGTGGATTGGAGGGTAGCTAATGTTATGCCACTTTTTAAGAAAGGCGGGAGAGAGAAAACATGGAATTATAGACGTTAGCCCAGGGGTGGGGAACCTTTTCATGTTGGAATGCCGCATTAAGTTAGCTGTAATCTAATAAAAGCCGCATCCATGATACTTCAATTAGATATAGTTCAAAATGTACTTTATTTTGTAAAAATCTAACTACTATGTACTAACCAAGAAAATGAAATTTTTTTGTTAATTCTAAAGTTAACTAACCTTTTAATGACTTTGTTGTGACTGCTTTTTGTGGGAAAGCATTTGAATATTTTGTTGTAACATGGAGGTACGCAGTTTCAGCTGATCTTCTAGATAAGTATCCGTCATTTGTGACGTTAAGGGCGTCTTGATTTGGGTTAGATAGAAGAATGCAGATTCGCAGCAATAAGTGGTTGAAAAGCAAGAAAGCATTTTTCGTGCATGTTGCCGAAGACGTGGGGTATTCTATTGCCATTTTTCCATATTTCAATCGGATCTTTCAGCGACAAAAAGGACTTTAAAATTTCACCTTCTGAGAGCACAATCAATTCCATCTGTAGTTCTATAGCAGCCTTGGAGACAACAACTAGGTGAGTTTGAAATGCTTATTTGAATGCTATAAAATGCTAATTTTGTTGAATCTTCTTTTACTCTTTGGTATTTTAAATACGTTAATTTAAAGATTAAAATAAAAATAATAAAAGACGAACAAAAACATATCAATAAAAATAAAAGGATTTGTTCTACAAAATTTGGATTCATTCAAAAGGCCGCACTTAATGGCCTAGAAGGCCGCAAGTGGCCTTAAGGCCGCAGGTTCCCCACCCCTGCGTTAGCCTGACATCGTGGTGGAGAAGATGCTGGAGTCACTTATTTACAAAGGGGAAATCATGCTTGACTAATCTTCTGCAATTATTTGAGGGTGTAACTAGGAAAATGGACAAGGGAGAGCCAGTGGATGTAGTGTACCTGGACTTTCAGAAAGTCCAACTTTAATTTTTTCCTCTTCACATACCTCAAGAAACTTTTACTGTTCTCCTTTATATTCTTGGCTAGCTTACCTTCGTACCTCATCTTTTGGTTATCTTCTGTTGTTCTTTAAACATTAGCCAATCCTCTTGCTTCCCGCTCATCTTTGCTACGTTGTATTTCTTCTCTTTTATGTTTATACTGTCCCTGACATCCCTTGTCAGCCACGGTCGCCCCTTTCTCCCCATGGAATCTTTCTTCCTCCTAGGAATGAACTGATCCTGCACCTTCTGTATTATTCCTTGATATACCTGCCATTGTTGTTCCACTGTCATCCCTGCTCGGGTATCTTTCCAGTCAACAAGGTGTGCAAAATCATGAGGGGAACAGATAGGATGAATGCACAGCCTTTTACCCAGAGTAAGGGAAATCAACAATCAGAGGACATAGAGTTAAGGTGAGGGGGCAATATTCAGGAACTAGAGGGTCAACTTTTTCCACACACAGGCGGATGCGTATATAGAAGGAGCTGCCAGAGGAGATGGTTAAAACAGGTACTAAAACAGCATTTAAATAAACACTTGGACAGGCATATGTGGATAGGAAAGATTTGAAGACACATGGGCCAAATGTGAGCAAATGGGACTAGAATAAATCTCACTTGGCAAGGGTAAGGTGGGTCGAAAGGCCTGTTTCCATACTGTATGCCTCGAATGGTGTGAACATAGAATGGACTGCAGGAGGATAATGCTAAAAATGGCAGATGTGGACCCTTACATGCAGAGACAGGAGAACTAAAGATGGAGAATGGCAGAGAAGTTAAATCATTCCTTTAAATTAGTCTTAAAGGAATAATACAGGTATACGAGAGAACAAAAAGCCAGTGAGAATGAGAAATGGAAGAAACGGAGTACTAATCAATAAAAGTTTAAAAAGAGTAGTCGGCAGACTTAGCTATAAACCTTTATGCAAGACATGTAATGCCGAGGCTCTATAAGGAGAGATAGAGCTATCCTCCTCCTGTGGATTGGAGGATAGCTAATGTTATCCCACTTTTCAAGAAAGGAGCGAGAGAGAAAACGGGGAATTACAGACCAGTTAGCCTGACTTCGGTGGTGGGAAAGATGCTGGAGTCAATTATTAAAGAGGTAATAATGGGGCATTTGGATAGCAGTAAAAGGATTAGTTCAAGTCAACATGCATTTATGAAAGGGAAATCATGCTTGACTAATCTTCTGTAATTTTTTGAGGATGTGACAAGTAAAATGGATGAAGGGGTGCCAGTGGATGTAGTGTATCTAGACTTTCAGAAAGCCTTTGATAAGGTCCCGCACGGGAGACCGGTGACTAAAATTAGAGCACATGGTATTGGGGGTATGGTGTTGATATGGATAGAAAATTGGTTAGCAGACCGGAAGCAAAGAGTTGGAGTGAACGGGTCCTTTTCAGAATGGCAGGCAGTGGCGAGTGGAGTGCCGCAAGGCTCGGTGTTGGGGCCGCAACTGTTTACCATATATATTAATGATTTGGAAGAGGGAATTAGGAGCAACACTAGCAAGTTTGCAGATGACACAAAGCTGGGTGGCAGCGTGAACTGTGAAGAGGATGTTAGGAGGTTGCAAGTTGACCTGGACAGGTTGAGTGAATGGGCAGATGCAGTATAATATAGATAAATGTGAGGTTATCCACTTTGGCGGCAAAAACAAGGGGGTAGATTATTATCTTAATGGGGTTAGGTTAGGTAAGGGGGAGGTGCAGCGAGACCTGGGCGCCTTGTACACCGGTCACTGAAAGTTGGCTTACAGGTACAGCAGGCAGTGAAGAAAGCTAGTGGAATGTTGGCCTTCATAACAAGAGGATTTCACTATAGGAGTAAAGAGGTTCTTCTGCAGTTGTATAGGGCTCTGGTGAGACCACATCTGGAGCATTGTGTACAGTTTTGGTCTCCTAATTTGAGGAAGGACATCCTTGTGATTGAGGCAGTGCAGCGTAGGTTCACGAGATTGATCCCTGGGACAGTCATATGAGGGAAAATTGTAAAGACTAGGCTTGCATTCACTGGAGTTTAGAAGGATGAGGGGGGATCTTACAGAAACATATAAAATTATAAAAGGACTGGACAAGCTAGATGCAGGAAAAATGTTCCCAATGTTGGGCGAGTCCAGAACCAGGGGTCACAGTCTTAGAATAAAGGGGAGGTCAATTAAGACTGAGGTGAGAAAAAACGTTTTCACCCAGAGAGTTGTGAATTTATGGAATTCCCTGCCACAGAGGGCAGTGGAGGCCAAGTCACTGGATGGATTTAAGAGACAGTTAGAGCTCTAGGGGCTAGTGGAGTCAAGGGATATGGGGAGAAGGCAGGTACGGGTTATTGAAAGGGGACGATCAGCCATGATCACAATGAATGGCGGTGCTGGCTCGAATGGCCTCCTCCGGCACCTATTTTCTTGTTTCTATGTTAGATGCATTGATGAGGCTCTATAAGGCGCTGGTCAGCCCGTATTTGGAGTACTGTGAGCAAATTTGGACCCCATATCTGAGCAAGGATGTGCAGATTCTGGAGAGGGTCCAGAGGTTTACAAGAATGATTCAGGAATGAGTGGGTTAGCACATGAGCGTTTGACGGTACTGGGCCTCTACTCGCTGGAGTTAGAAGGTTGAAGGGGGATCACATTGAAACTTACAGAATAATGAAAGGCATAGATAGAGTGAATGTGGAAAGGATTGGTGATCCTATTACCTCTATAGGGTATCAACTGACGTGTCGAACAAGACTGTAAACCGAGGTTTAATTAATTGAGTACGACAATCTTTATTAACACTCGAGTATCTTAAAAGATGCATGCAAACACTTGACTTCTAATAAAATTGAAACATATAAGATTATTAAAGGTTTGGACACGCTAGAGGCAGGAAACATGTTCCTGATGTTGGGGGAGTTCCGAACCAGGAGCCACAGTTTTAAGAATAAGGGGTAAGCCATTTAGAACGGAGACAAGGAAACACTTTTCTCACAGGGAGTTGTGGGTATGTGGAATTCTCTGCCTCAGAGGGTGTGGAGGCCGGTTCTCTGGATACTTTCAAGAAAGAGCTCAATAGGGCTCTTAAGATAGTGGAGTCAGGGGATAGTTGAAGGTAGGAACGGAGTACTGATTGGGGATGATCAGCCATGGTCACCAGGGCTCTTGCTTAACTTTTTTTCCCTGTTGCCAGCCGGGCACCTTGACAGCTTTTTAGGTTGCCAAATGACAGTTTAGGTGGTCATTGAAGACGGTTTGCATGACGCGTGCGATAATGTGCTCGACGAAGTGCGTAGTTACCAGTCGGAATTATGCTCAATGAAGCATTCACATATTATGTTCAAGAAGGAATGCAGATGCTGGAAAATCAAAGGTAGACAAAAGTGCTGGAGAAACTCAGCGGGTGCAGCAGCATCTATGGAGCGAAGGAAATAGGCAACGTTTCAGGCCGAAACCCATCAGTCTGAAGAAGGGTTTTGGCCCAAAAACGTTGCCTATTTCCTTCGCTCCATAGATGCTGCCGCATCCGCTGAGTTTCTCCAGCACTTTTGTCTACATTCACATATTATTTCTGCTTCAAATAACTCACAAACTAAACATATTCACCAATCAAGCCATGATATATACCACAATGACATGCAGCAAAATGACAATACAATATCTCAACTCTTTTTTCACATTGCAATTAATGCAATTTCTATTAGTTCTTTCCACTTCCAAACAAAAATGTGGTTCTTTCCACTTCCAAACAAAAATTCAGCATATGATCAACCTGCGTCAATAAATCCTGGACCATGGTAACATATATGCTTAACCATGCCCACTACAGATTGATGCAAGCATGTTTTCAGTGAAGGACCGAAAATTACCATGACATGGCCATAGCATGGGTTCGTTATTGCTATTGGCACAGAAACACTCTGGCTTCCCACATAATTTATCCATAACAAAATATACAGGTTGCAAGGAAATTTTAAAGGCATTTTATGATAATAGCTGTTTAAAACCAACTATACCCATCTGACAGGTTAAACATTACACTAACTGACAAGAGATGGCCAAAGGACATAACTGCAGCAAATGTTCTTTTGGTAATATGTTTAAAGGTGTCAAAACAAATAATAACATTGGGAATTAAAACACATTTGATTACATCCGTTATCAAACATAATCAATGTTCGCTCTGAAGACCATGAAGCACAATAGGGTCAGGGTGTGTGTGAATCAGTGCGGGGTGGATAGATGGCGGGGGGTTGAGAAGGCAATCGGTGCGGAATGGATGGAATGAGGCAGGTGAATTAGTACGTGTTGGTTGGAGTATGTAAAATTGTGAGGGAGAGCACGGGGGATGTCAGTGGTGTTGAATGGGGGGATCAGTATGGGATGGATGGGGGGGTTCAGTATAGGATGAATGGGGGCAGACAAAAATGCTGGAAAAATTCAGCAGGTGAGGCAGCATCTATGGAGCTAAGGAAATAGGCAACGTTTCGGGTCGAGACCCTTCTTCAGACTGTTCCCCCCATTCTTGAATGGGGGGGGGGGGGTCAGTACAGGATGGATGGGGGGTTCAGCACAGGATGAATGGGGGGGGGTCAGGACAGTGTGGATCATCGGAGGGTCTATGCAGGATCAATGGGAGATCACTACAGGATGAATGAGGGGATCAGTACAGGATGAATGGGAGATCAGTAAATGATGAATGGGGAGATCACTACAGGATGGATGGGGGGATTGGTGCAGGGTAAATGGAGGGTGGGTCAGTACGGGATGAATGGGAGGATCAGTGCATTACAAATCGGGGGAGAAATGCAGGATGGATGGGAAGGGGGGTCAGTACAGGATGAATTGGGGGACCAGTGTAGGATGGAAGGGGGGGGGGTGGCAGGAGAATCAACGCGAGGTGGGTAGGGTGATGAATAGATGTGGGGGGGTAGATGGGGAGGGGAGCACAGGGGATGTCAGTGAGGACGGGAATAGAGGAGGGAATGGGGATCAGTGCGGGATGGAGAGGAGGGGGACCCAGGATAAGAGGGGTGGAGGGGGGTGTACAAGACAGAGAGAGAGAGAGAGAGAGAGAGAGAGAGAGAGAGAGAGAGAGAGAGAGAGGAGAGAGAGAGAGAGAGAGAGAGGAGAGAGAGAGAGAGAGAGAGAGAGAGAGAGAGAGAGAGAGAGAAAGAAAGAGGGGGGAGGATGGGGCAGAGGAGGTGGGGAGGAAGGAAGGTCAGCGCTCCTCGGACAACATCGCCCCGCTGCCTTGGCCGTCCTGTCCAACGCCAAAGTGCCGCCGCCAAAGGGGGTGGTGGTTGGGAACTCCTCGCCACCGCCTCCCCTCCTCCGCCAGCCGACACGAAGGTGCGGGGCCGAGCGGTGCAGCTCAAAAATCCTATAGCTGTAGGATCTTTGGTGCAGCTGCTTCAGGCGGCGGAAGGAGACCTCCCTCTCCCTCCCTCCTCCCTGGCCTCGGCGTGCGAGAGGGGTTGGTTTGAAAGCGCCGTTAGCGGAGTTGCAAGCAGCGACGTTATCATGGCGATTGGGCCCGCTGATGGCCGGGCGGGAGGAGGAGGCGGTGGAGCCGCTGTCGCGGCAGCTGTTGCCGCTGTTCGGGGCCCGTCATTCGCCCCGACCCTTCGTCACCACGCACCCAGTATCTTTGACCCGCAATCAAAGATACTAGAGGAATACAGGCCGCCGACCCGAAACGTCAATTCCTATTCGCCGGAGATGCTGCCTGACCCGCGGTGTTACTCCAGTTTTTGCGTCTACCGGTATAAACCAGTATTTGGGTGCCAAGCCGGGCAATATGAGTCGCCGTTTAGGTTGCCGGGGGGCATTTTCTGTGGTCAATGGCACCCGGGCAACCGCTAATTTCGAGCCCTGGTCACAATGAATGGTGGTGCTGGCTCGAAGAACCGAATGGCCTACTCCTGCACCTATTGTCAATTGTCTGTTGTCTGTATAGTTTGGAGCCCAATTGTAGGTGCAGTGTTTAATAGCCTCAATAGCAAAAAAGTTATATAGAGATATAAAGAATGATAGGAACTGAACATTTTTGTTGTTTATTGCAGTATTATTACAAACCGTAACAAACATAAAAAGTTCAGTGTTCCTCGCATTTTTATATATCGCATTATATATATATATATATATATATATATATACACATATATACACACACACGTGTGTGTGTGTGTGTGTGTGTGTGTGTGTGTGTGTGTGTGTGTGTGTGTGTGTGTGTGTGTGTATATGCGATATATAAAAATTTGAGGAACACTGAACTTTTTATGTTTGTTACATAATACAATATATATATATTGTATGTTCTTACATACTTGGCTAATAAATTCTTGGTATCTTGTATCTACGTATATGTATATATTTTTAAAAGAGGAACACTGACCTTTTTTGTTGTTTACTATGGGTTTTGCATATGTTGTTATGTTTACATATCTGTTGTGTTGCTGCAAGTAAGAATGTAATTGTCCCATTTTCACCATAAAAACTCTTGCCTCCCCTCTCTGTCTCCCTCACTGATGAGATGCCAACCGCCAGCCGACTTACGCAGAGTCTCGGCGTCACACTGGAGTCTTGGTGAGATGAAAATAATCACAATGGCTGTGTCAACGGTCCACTGTCACAAAGCTAGAAGCTGGGACCGGGAAAATAAAACAAGAAGCACGTTAGCTACCGGCTACGAGTGTGTTCCGGGTTGGGACGCTGTTGTCCAGCAGCCCTGCACTGTTACAAAACAAAAACAAAACACAACCCAGAGCAGTACACAGGAGCCGGCCCTTCAGCCCATAGTGTCTATGCCCAAGATAAACTAATTTCTACTTGCACACCATCCAGATCCAGGTGCCCACCAGCCCAGTTACGGTCAGCACCTTGCCCGACTCCCTGAAGAACAAAATCAAAACGTCGCCCAAAACAATAGCAAAACAAATGAAAATAGTAACAAAAATAAAAGTGAGATAGAAGGGGTGAACTTCGCCCAAAATAACAAAAAAATAAGAATAACTAGACCAAGTGCAGACCCGTTGGGGCCGCTCCCCGTTGGGTCCCATGACACGGGAGGCCTGGTCCCTCAAGGCAGCCCGTTCCACAACGCAATATTGCACCACTAACTCGTAGTGGTGGTGCCGAGGGGAGCGAGTGGGGCCGAGGGGAGCGAGCGGGGCCAAGGGGAGCGAGTGGGGCCAAGGGGAGTGAGCGGGGCCGAGGCGGGCCCTCCCCACTCGCTGCCTTGTGCCCAAACCCCAGGATCGTGTGACTAAAATGCAACCAGAACTTGAGCAGCCCCTTCAGATATTGGTACAGGAGCAGCAACCTCACACACTCCATATACACGTGGAACACGGTGTCTACCTCGCCACAGAAATACAGGCTCTCCCTCTCTATCTCCCCCTCTATCTCGTGTTAAAGAAGGAACTGCAGATGCTGGAAAATCGAAGGTACACAAAAATGCTGGAGAAACTCAGCGGGTGCAGCAGCATCTATGGAGCGAAGGAAATAGGCAACGTTTCGGGCCGAAACCCTTCTTCAGACTGAAGGGTTTCGGCCCGAAACGTTGCCTATTTCCTTCGCTCCATGGATGCTGCTGCACCCGCTGAGTTTCTCCAGCATTTTTGTGTACCTTCCCTCTCTATCTCCCTCTCTTTCTCCATCTCTATCTCCCTCTCCCTCTCTATCTCTCTCCATCTCTCTCCATCTCTCTCTCTCCATCCCTCTCCATCTCTATGTATATCTATGTATATCTATGTATCTCTCTCTCTCTCTCCCTCAACCTCTCCTGCTGTGGTTCCCGTTCGCACTCGGCAGCTGGTGGACCTTGAGTGGCATTGTGACATCATCACTGAAGTCCTGGAATAAGTCTTTGTCAGAAGCTGTTGACTCCCTCTCTCCCTTTCCCTCCCCCTCTCTCTCTCTCTCTCTAACTCTCTCTATCTCTCTATCTAACTATATCTCTATCTCTCTCTTTTTTTCCCTTTCCAAGGACTTTATTCAGCAATTACACATTACAGCGTGCCCAAAGTACATAAATGTTCAATGGTTACAATACATCCAGCAGTCATTATAACACAATTGTGCAATCAATATTAACAATGCTCTCGATACCCCGCGGCGACCAGCGTTCACGGAAGGCCTCCAGAGTCCCCGTGGACACCGCGTGTTCCCACTCCAGGGACTCGCGAACATGCACATAGGCCTGGACGAGGGGCAGGCAGCCGACTCTGTTGTGATCATCGACCACTCGCTGCCTGGACCCACGAATGGCCATCTTTGCAAGGCCCAGGAGCAAACCGACAGGGAGCCCCCACCCCCCGGATAGGCTCGCCCCACACTCTGAGTTGTGCCCAAACACCAGGATCGTGGGACTAAAATGCAACCAGAACTTGAGGAGCAGCCCCATCAGATATTCATACAGGGGCAGCAACCTCACACTCCATATACACATGGAACATGGTCTCCATCTCGCCACAGAAAATACAGGCGGCCGGCGAGCCCGTGATCCAACTCAAAAGTTTATAACACGCCTCGGCTCTGTGCAACACTCTCCACCCCAGCTCCTCCCCAAGGAAGACACACTCTTCGGAATCAATAGTGCTCAGCAAAGCAGTCACCTCCCGAAGTAGACACGCCTGCATCTTGCCGGCGTACACGTTAATGAAATGTAACGGCATGCCATCCAGTCTCACGGCCAGATAGAGCAAACGGCCTGGCACAACTTCCTGCACCTTCAAGATCTCTGGCTGGAAAGTCGGGGACAACAGGAATGCCACCCCACTCGAATTAGTGCTGAGATGGCTCATGTAGACCCCCCTTCCCACTCCAGTCAGCAGGTGGGTTCATCACTGACAACAGTATGTGTCTCTTGCAGAAAACTCACTAGTCAGCAGGTGGGTTCATCACTGAGAACAGTATGCGTCTCTTGCAGAAAACTCACTACATATTTCCCCTCTCTGAGGACTGTTAGTCAAGTCAAGTCACATTTATTTATATAGCACATTTAAAAAACAACTCTCGTTGGCCAAAGCGCTTTACAATTGTTATAAGAATAGCACAAACAAAACAAACTACATACATATATACATGTAGCCTCACTCAGAGGACGTCAGAAAAGGCTTGTGAGTTTAGATAAGTCTTTAGTCTTGATTTAAAAGAGTTGATGGAGGGGGCAGTTCTGATGGGAAGGGGGATGCTGTTCCACAGTCTAGGGGCTGCAACATCAAAGGTGCGGTCGCCCCTGAGCTTATGCCTAGACATTCAGCAACCCCAAGTCGGCTGATCTGAGGGGCCTGGAGGTGGAGTGGTGGGTGAGAAGACTTTTTATGTAGGTGGGGGCAAGCCCATTGAGGGCTTTGTAGACATGGAGGAGGATCTTGAAGTTTATACGGAACCGCACAGGGAGCAGTGGAGAGAGGCCAGGATCGGGGTGATGTGGTCCCTTTTTCGGGTGCCCGTCAGGAGTCTCGCTGCGGCGTTTTGGACCAGATGCAGACGGGACAGGGAGGATTGGCTGATGCCAGTGTAAAGGGAGTTGCAGTAATCTAGGCGGGAGGAGATGAATGTGTGGATGATCTTTTCGAAGTCATCAAACTGGAGGAATTGTTTTATTTTAGCTATCGTCCGAGGCTGAAAGAAGCTAGCTTTTACCACGGGATTGACTTGTTTGTCAAATTTCAGTGCTGAGTCAAATATCACGCCAAGGTTTTTGACGTGAGGTTTGAGTCGTGGGGTAAGGCTTCCAAGGCTGCCTGCTATCATTTTGATTGAGTCCGAGGGGCCGAGAAGGATGACCTCAGACTTACTCTCGTTTAGTTGGAGGAAGTTCTGGGCCATCCAACACTTTATATCCTCGAGGCAGTGGGCAAGGTTAAACAGATTTGATTGGTTTTTGGGCTTCAGGGGGAGATAGAGTTGTGTATCGTCTGCGTAGCAATGGAAGGAAATGCCGTGCCTTTCAATGACTTCGCCTAAGGGGAGCATATACAGGGAGAAGAGAATGAGGCCAAGGATGGAACCTTGTGGAACCCCACAGCAGAGATTAGCTGGGGAGGAGAAAGAGTTGCCTATGTTAGTCGAGAAACATTAGACAATGAACCAGCTCAGGGCAGTGCCATCAATACCAACCCCATACCGGAGACGGTCAATTAGGATGGTGTGGTTGACAGTATCAAATGCTGCGCTGAGGTCAAGAAGGAGCAGAATTGCACAGTCGCCGGAGTCAATGGTGAGCAGTAGGTCATTGTGTACCTTCAACAAGGCAGACTCTGCTATGGTGAGCCCTGAAACCTGATTGGAAAGTTTCCAAGATAATGTTTTGGTGAAGGTAAGGTATAAGTTGACTTAAAATTACTTTTTCAATGGCTTTTGAGAGGAAAGGCAGTTTAGAAATGGGTCTGTAGTTGCTTGGCAAGGTGGGGTCGAGGTTAGGTTTTTTCAGGAGTGGTTGGACCACCGCATGCTTGAAGCAGGTAGGTACAGTGCCAGTGGCCAGAGAGCTGTTGAAGATGGCAAGGATGCTGGGACCAGCTGTTGTAATGACGTCCTTTAGGAGGGCAGAGGGGACAGTGTCGAGGGGGCAGGTAGTAGGTTTCATGGTGGTGATCAGTTTTACAAGGGAGATAACAGGTTGGAAACAGTCTAATTTTGAAGAGCAGACCAATGAGACGGCCAGGTCACGGGTGGGAGGGAAAATATTCGTTCTTATGTTCTTTACCTTGCTGGTGAAAAATGTGGTAAATTCCTCGCACTTAGCAGGGGACCCAGTTAGGCTGGTGCTGGTGGCAGGACAAATGATGGAGGTGATGGTGCTAAAAATTAGATGTCAACTATGAAAGTCCTCCTTTCCACCACTCCTCACGGGAGCACCCCCTCTCTCTTATGAGCTTCAAAAAGTCCCTGAACTGACGCTTCTCAGACTCAGGAACACCACACTCTTTACTGCCAAGGATAGTATCGAGTGACCTGATAAGCCCCGACAGGTCAGGCCACCATCTTCCAGCTGACTTGAATCTGGTCCTAGGACACATGCTTGTTTTCAGAAACTGCCGAATCTCCCAGATAACATCCTTCGAGACCCAGCACTGGAATCCGGGCAATCCCCCAACCCACTAACACCTGAAGCAACAACTTCCTCCTCACTACGCTCAGGGTCATCGTCTGAGTTCGGAGGACTGCAGCAAGCTGCCAGCTCACTCACCCCACTGCGCAAGCTGGCCACAACACACTCCCCCTCTTCCAGCATGATCCTACCCCCGGGATCAATGTTGAGGGAGGGTCCCGATACCCCTGACAATGATGAGCCGTCCGGTGAGAGGCCAGGCTCCTGCACTCTCCCACCACCCCCTACATCTGGGCCTGCAGAAGAAACAACAAGAGGCACCCCCAGGGCCCGTGGTGCACAGGCAACCCCGGAATCCGAATGAGGGTCACGACCTGAAACAGCCCCGTCCCCCAGGGTACCCGCTCCAACGGCAACTCCCAGAGAGACTCCAACCTCCACCAGCAGGGGAGAAACCTCACTGTGGCCCACAGAAGGAGCTGGTGTTTCTGAAGTCTCCCCTACTACCTCAGCCAGTGGGGCAGCAGACCCCTCAGCAACCCTAGTGGCTCTAATGTGGAGCACAGGCTGGCAAACCGTCCCTACACCCGAGACCCCAGGGGAGCTAACCCCAATAACTGGTGCGAAAACATCGGAAGGCCCCTGAAACGAAGGTCCATCCTCCGTCTAAGAGGACACATTTCCAGGGGAGCCAACCCCAATAACTTATGCGATAACAACCTCCGAAGACCCCTGAAACGAAGGGGCAATCACCGGCCCAGAGGACACTAGTCCTGGGCCACCAGCCTCGACAGGGGTGGAAGGTCTCGAGGTCGGCTGCCCCTGACTTTGTGCCCAGGGCCTTGCTTCCCATCACCAAGCGCACACCTTCTTTTAGTCACTCTGACGTGCGGCAGTGCAGTAACCTCCATAGAGGAAGGGTCCTCCTCCGCCACACTACCAGCTACCCCCAAGTTCAACCTCCCCAGCTCCCATCTGAACCTCCCCTGCCCCCTTCTGAACCTCCTCAGCTCCTTGCTGAATCCTACCAGGTACCTCTTGGACCTCTCCGGGGCCAACAGGCACCCTATGGGTGGGCTCAGGTCTGGGCCTGGGACCAACTGCTTGCGAGTGACTCGCTTGGAGGTGCTTATTATTCCGCATGGACTTCTTCTTCTCCTGCACCTGCTATTCCTCCTCCGCCCCCTCGCCCTTCCCCTGCGCCTCACCGTCAACCACCGCCACAGGTTCAGGACGTGGGGGGCGGGGGGCAGCACTGCCCTGGGCCGCGACGTGGAGCTGGTATCATCAGATTGGTCAGCAGTGCCGCCCCGAGTCACCAAGGTGCAGCTGGCAGCATCAGATTGGTCAGCAGTGCTGCCCCAAGTCACCGAGGTGGACTGGCAGCCACGGATGGGCCAGCAGTGCCGCCCCGAGTCACCGAGGAGGAACTGGAACTGCGTTGGGTTTTCTCGCATCAGCCCTGCGATTGGGACAATTCCTGCGGAAATGTCCAAACACTGTGCACACATGACACCGTGCCTCTCCCCAACTCCAACGCACGTGGTAGAGGTCACCATCGTACTCCACAATGAAGCTCCCCTCCGCGCCCGTCCCCACTCTCACCTTCATGAACACCCAATCTCAAGATCCCTTTGAGACAAGGGTCACTCCTGGCCTGCATAAGCCTAGTCAGCCTAGACCGCACCTCCCCAATCTTAGCCAGGTGTGGAAGAAGGAGCGCATCCCGGATGAATGTGGGAACTTCCCGCAGGACACCCGATCTCACCGTGGTCACCCACGGTTCCACCGTTACAAAGCTCCTCCCACTGTGAGCCCCTTCTCCAGAGCTAAGGCCACGTCCTCCTGAGACTTTAATATAATCTCACACTTCCCCCGTGCAATCAGAGGCAATCACTCCCTTTGTGAAAAGATCTTGCAGGCCCTTTGATCTTGCATCCATGTTCCACCGGTACCCGGTTTGGACCGAGATCCCGTGTTTTTCTCCACCCAAGTCAACATAAGGCTCATCCTCGATTGACCCCGAAGCCGCAGCCGAAACCGCAGCTGCGTAACACCGAGCCCGAGTGGCTGCCATCCTGATGGTGATACAAAACCAGCACCAGGGACACCAGCAGTCTCAGCTCAAGAGCGATCTCTGAGTCACCCACAGTCCGAAAAAGCAACAGAAGCAGTTCTCTCCAGCTGATCAAGGAAATGCCCGCGCTCAACTTCCCTGCTGAGAACAGCTCTTGGGAGGCTTTTCACAGCCCTTCTGAGCCACCGGAAACCGCCGGAAGCAAAAAGTACCTTCTCTTCATTAAGCCCAGGCAGCCTTCTCTAGGCAAAACAATATGGGAGCAAGGATCCGGTGTTAGAAACGCAAAAAACACCGCGACTTTCATACTCCAGGCACTCTTGGCAACCCGCCAGCCACTGCCGCTCCCACGGCGCTCCAGAAAAACGTTGGAATTCCTCACTAAATGGAGAAATCCTTTAACAAAGGAAAGTTTCTGCAGTCCGAAGTTAAATCAAACTTTGAAATCTCACTGCCTCTGTCCCTCTTCCTTCGACAAAAAACCTTGAAAGGTTGCTTCGAAACTTCTCAAATTGTGGAGTACAGAGGCAAATAAATTAATGATGGGTCTTTGTCCCAAACATTATGGAGGGCACTGTAATTGATGTCTGTCGATAATCTGTCCCCTATAATGGAGTCAGAGAGATCAAGAAAGGGGAGAGCGATGTTAGAGATGTTCCAAGTGAATTTGAGGACAGGGTGGAAGTTACTGATAAAGTTAATGAAATCAGTAATTTGTGTATGGGTGCAGAAGGCAGCCCCAGATGCAGTGGAGAAAGAGTGGAGCAGTAGTGTATGTTTGGAATAAGGACTGTTTGATTATAACCAATGAAAATAAATGCATTGCTGGAGCCAATATGCTGCTCATGGTTACACCTTTAACTTGAAGAAAGGTAAAGGATTTTAAAAGAAAGATGTTGAGAGCGAGGACAAGTTCTACCAGGTGGAGGGGAGTGTTAACAGAAGGGAACTGAATGTGTCTCTGAACGAGGAATCCGAGGGCTCCAAGACCTTCCTAGTGGGGAATAGAAGTATAAAGGGACTGTAGGGCCATGGTAAAGATGAGGAAATGGGGGCCTAGGAATTGAAAGTTACTGATGTGTTGAAGAGTGCGAGAGGTATCTCAGATGTAGGCCAGAAGGGAGGGGGCAGGGGAGGGGGGGAGAGTTTGGGAAAGAGATAGAAAGGAGCGGTACAGGACTGAGCAACTACAAGTTTTTATGATTCAAACAGCATACTCGTAACAACCCAAACTCTTGATTAGAACAGGTGTCAAGGGTTATGGGAAGAAGGCAGGAAAATGGGATTGGGAGACGGAGATCAGCCATGATTGAATAGGAAATCCCCAATAAACTGAACCCAAATTCCTATCCTGGAAATATAAAAATAATTCAAATAGGCTGTAAAGAACTTTGATAACTAGACAAATGTAAACATTCTTACTGACTTGACAGCAGGGAAAACCGAGGGAAGTCTGCTAGAAACATGCCAAGGCTGGGTCTCAGCTGTACACTGGACGAGGCCGAATTGGCATAAATGTATTGCTATACATTTCAGGGGCAAGGCAACACAAGACAGTTGGAGCTCATATCTGTACCAGATTAGTACTTAGATTAGTTGGAGGGAAGGAAGGAAAGAAGGAAGATAAACTGTGGCATTTGATCCACATAAAATGTTTCTCACTCCACTGACAAATTTAATGCAAAAAAAATGTAAGGGTTACAAAAATAATAAAGACAATAGAACACACATTATTATTTATCGGCACCATTCACAATACTTTTTTTGAATATTTTGGCTGCCAGATGCTAATATCATTAGCTAAGAGATAAATAAATACTTTTCTTAATTGATATCCACTTGTCTTTCGCACACAGGCATTTAAGCAATGTTAATAGATTAAGCTTAAGCAAATGTACATGGATACTACATAAATTAAAGCATTGAAAATATTGATGTACACAAATGGATTATTAAACATTTGACGTTAGAAGTGGTTGAATTCTTTTGATTTGACTGTACAATTTATGTTGCTGACTCACATATAGATTGGGATCATTGTTATACAGTTTTTAAAACCAGTCCATGCCTTTGAGGGATGTTAATTTTGAAAACATCCTTTCCTTTATCACATTTAAATTGTCATACAAGGGGAATTTTCAAACCCAGTTGTAATTGATATATTTTCTTTTCATCCAGTCAAATTCCTGTACCCTATCTCCATCAATGGTGTGGATGTGCAGTTTACCAGGGAGTACAAATACTTTGGCGTGTACCTGGACAGTAAACTGGACTGGTCCAGGAACGCTGAGGCCCTGTACAAGGGACTGACAGAGCCGGCTGTGCTTTTTGAGAAGGCTCGGCTCCTTCAAAGTCTGCAGTAAGATGTTGCAGATGTTCTACCAGTTGGTGGTAGCCATTGCCATCTTCTTCGCTGCCGTGTTCTGGGGCAGTAGGGCGAAGGCTGCGGACGCCAATAGGATTAACAAACTTATTAGGAAGGCGGGCTCCGTCCTGGGGGTCGAGTTGGATTCATTGGTGGTGGTCTTGGAGGGGAGGATGCTCCTCAAACTGCGGAGCATCCTGGACAGTACAGCTCACCCCCTCCATGACACACTGGTCAACCTGAGGAGTTCCTTCAGCGACAAACTGGTTCCACCAAGATGCAGGACAGAACGCCACAGGAAATCGTTCTTCCCTGTGGCTATCAAACTGTACCTCTCCTGTCGTGGGGTAGACTGAGACTAACTCGACTTCCCCCCCCCCCCCCCCCCCAATCCCTGCACATCCCCAAGACTTTCCACTCAGCACTTTAATTTCATGTTTCATGTACTTTGTGTTTTAATGACTGTTGGCAGATCAATTTTCGTCCTGGGATAAAGGTCTATCATATCGTATCGTATAACGGAAAAATTTACTGCTAATAGGAATCATATGTGTAAATCATACCCGTCAGGTTCCTGTTGACATTTGATCCAACTGCAGGACTGCCTCATGAGGCTAAACATGTTCGGCAAAAATATGGCTACAAATCCGCCAAACAAAGAGATAACTCTCTGCAACAAAATGAAGAAAGCTTATATCAACCAACGTTCACTAGAAAATACTTGCAAAGTTAGAAATAACAAACTTATTGATATTCCGTGCAAACGAAAACAGATTAATGGCTTGAAGTGCAAAGTAAGTGAGAAGATATAAATCATAAGAGTATTATTAATATTCAAAGGCAGGTGTGTTCTACCAAGGCTGAGAGATGTTGAACATAGAAAATGTTGAATGATACTCTCAGCACGTCAGTGGAGAGTCCACTGATGCTAAATGATTTGCTGAGCATTGTGTGGCAATCATCACTTTGTTTCAGATTTCTAGCACCTGTTTTTCTTTAACATATACATTTACTGGCAGGTCTCTGTACTAATTATCTAAGTTATAAGCAATCACTTCTCATCCATATTTTCCACATACAGACATTAGAATTCTGTAACCATATATAACCATATAACAATCACAGCATGGAAGCAGGCCATCTCGGCCCTTCTAGTCTGTGCCGAACACTTATTTTCTCCTAGTCCCATTCCACTGCACTGAGACCATAACCCTCCATTCCTTTCCCGTCCATATACCCATCCAATTCATTTTAAAATGATAAAATCGAACCTGCCTCCACCACTTCCACTGGAAACTCATTCCACACAGCTACCACTCTCTGAGTAAAGAAGTTCCCCTCATGTTACCCCTAAACTTCTGTCCCTTAATTCTCAAATCATGTCCTCGTTTGAACCTTCCCTACTCTCAATGGAAAAAGCTTATCCACGTCAACTCTGTCTATCCCTCTCATCATTTTAAAGACCTCTATCAGGTCCCCCCTTAACCTTCTGCGCTCCAAAGAATAAAGACCTAACTTCAACCTTTCTCTGTAACTTAGTTGCTGAAACCCAGGCAACATTCTAGTAAATCTCCTCTGTACTCTCTCTATTTTGTTGACATCCTTCCTATAATTTGGCGACCAAAATTGTACACCATACTCCAGAATTGGACTCACCTTGTACAATTTTAACATTACATCCCAACTTCTATACTCAATGCTCTGATTTATAAAAGCCAGCACACCAAAAGCGTTCTTTACCACCCTATCTCCACCCTTTACCACCACAAATCTCTTTAGATTCTGGAGTAGTTCCTGAGGACTGGAGGGTAGCTAATGTAACCCCACTTTTTAAAAAGGGAGGGTGAGAGAAACGGGGAATTACAGACCAGTTAGTCTAACATCGGTGGTGGGAAAATTCTGGAGTGAGTTATTAAAGATGGGATAGCAGCACATTTGGAAAGTGGTGAGTTCATTGGACAAAGTCAGCATGGATTTATGAAAGGTAAATCATGTCTGACAAATCTTATAGAATTTTTCGAGGATGTAACTAGTAGAGTGGATAACGGAGAACCAGTGGATGTGGTATATCTGGACTTTCAGAAGGCTTTCAACAAGGTCCCACATAAGAGATTAGCATACAAACTTAAAGCACATGGTATTGGGGGTTCAGTATTGATGTGGATAGAGAACTGGCTGGCAGACAGGAAGCAAAGAGTAGGAGTAAACGGGTCCTTTTCAGAATGGCAGGCAGTGACTAGTGGGGTACCGCAAGGCTCAGTGCTGAGACCCCAGCTATTTACAATATATGTTAATAAGCTGGATGAGGGAATTGAATGCAACATCTCCAAGTTTGCGGATGACACGAAGCTGGGGGGCAGTGTTAGCTGTGAGGAGGATGCTAGGAGGCTGCAAGGTGACTTGGATAGGTTGGGTGAGTGGGCAAAGGCATGGCAGATGCAGTATAATGTGGATAAATGTGAGGTTATCCACTTTGGTGGCAAAAACAGGAAAGTAGACTATTATCTGAATGGTGGCCGATTAGGAAAAGGGGAGATGCAACGAGACCTGGGTGTCATGGTACACCAGTCATTGAAAGTAGGAATGCAGGTGCAGCAGGCAGTGAAGAAAGCAAATGGTATGTTAGCATTCATAGCAAAAGGATTTGAGTATAAGAGCAGGGAGGTTCTACTGCAGTTGTACAGGGTCTTGGTGAGACCACACCTGGAGTATTGTGTACAGTTTTGGTCTCCTAATCTGAGGAAAGAAATTCTTGCCATAGAGGGAGTACAGAGAAGGTTCACCAGACTGATTCCTGGGATGGCAGGACTTTCATATGAGGAAAGACTGGATAGACTCGGCTTGTACACGTTGGAATTCAGAAGACTGAGGGGGGATCTTATAGAAACTTACAAAATTCTTAAGGGGTTGGACAGGCTAGATGCAGGAAGATTATTCCCGATGTTGGGGAAGTCCAGAACTAGGGGTCACAGTTTAAGGATAAGAGGGAAGACTTTTAGGACTGAGATGAGGAAATCATTTTTTACACAGAGAGTGGTGAATCTGTGGAATTCTCTGCCACAGAAGTTAGTTGAGGCCAGTTCATTGGAGGGAGTTAGATGTGGCCCTTGTGGCTAAAGGAATCAGGGGGCTCGAAGGGCCGAAGGGCCTACTCCTGCATCTATTTTCTATGTTTCTATGTTTCTATCTACATGAGATTCCACCTTCAGGGAACTATGCACAGTTATACCTAGATCCCTCTGGTCAACTGCATTCCTCAATTCGCTACCATTTACTATGTACGTCCTATTTTGATTTGTCCTGCCAATATGTAGCACCTCGCACTTATCAGCATTAAACTCCATCTGCCATCTTTCAGCCCACTCTTCCAAATGGCCTAAATCTCATTGTAGACTTTGAAAATCTACTTCATTATCCACAACACCACCTATCTTAGTATCATCTGCATACTTACTAATCCAATTTACCACACCATCATCCAGATCATTGATGTACATGACAAACAACAGTGGACCCAACACAGATCCCTGAGGCACCCCACTAGTCACCGGCCTCCAACCTGACAACCAGCCATCCACCATCTCCCATTCAGCCACTGTTGAATCCATCTTGCTATTCCACCATTAATACCTTCAACACAATTGAACCTTCTTAACCAACCTTCCATGTGGAATCTTGTCAAAGGCCTTACTGAAGTCCATATAGACAACATCCACCGCTTTACTCTCATCAATTTCCCTAGTAACTTCTTCAAAAAATTCAAGATTAGTCCAACATGACCTTCCAGGCACAAATCCATGTTGACTGTTCCTAATCAGACCCTATTTATCCGGATGCTTATATATATTATCTCTAAGTATTCTTTCCATTAATTTGCCCACCACTGACGTCAAACTAACAGGTCCATAATTGCTAGGTTTACTCTTAGAACCCTTTTTAAACAATGGAACAACATGCGCAGTATGCCAATCCTCCGGCACTATTCTTGTTTCTAATGACATTTGAAATATTTCTGTCATAGCCCTGCTATTTCTACACTAAATTCCCTCAATGTCCTAGGGAATATCCTGTCGGGACCTGGAGACTTATCCACTTTCATATTTTTCACAAGTGCCCGTACTTTCTCTTCTTTGAACCTCATAGTTTCCATAGCTACTCTACTTGTTTCCCTTACCACACATAATTCAATATCTTTCTCCTTGGTGAATACCGAAGAAAATAAATTGTTCAATATCTCCCACATCTCTTTTGGCTCTGCAGATAGCTGTCCACTCTGACTCTCTAATGGACCAATTTTATCCCTAGTTATCCTTTTGCTATTAATATAGCTGTAGAAACACTTTTGGATTTACTTTCACCTTACTTGCCAAAGCAACCTCATATCTTCTTTTAACTTTACTAATTTCTTTCTTAAGATTCTTTTTACAT
This sequence comes from Malacoraja senta, assembly GCA_038087875.1. NCBI lineage: Eukaryota > Metazoa > Chordata > Chondrichthyes > Rajiformes > Rajidae > Malacoraja > Malacoraja senta. The sequence goes on from JAXLNO010004766.1 coordinate 128,505, forward strand.
TCTTTATACTCCTCAAGCACCTCATTTACTCCATGCTGCCTATAATTATTGTAGATCTCTCTCTTTTTCCGAACCAAGTGTCCAATTTCCCTTGAAAACCATGGCTCTTTCCAATTTTTACTATTTCCTTTCAACCGAACAGGGACATAAAGATTCTGTACTCTTAAAATTTCACCTTTAAATGTCCTCCATTCTCTTCTACATCCTTCCCATAAAACAAAAATGTCCCAATTCACTCCTTTTAAATCCTTTCGCATCTACTCAAAGTTAGCCTTTCTCCAATCAAAAATCTCAACCCTTGGTCCAGTTCTGACCCTCTCCATAATTATATTGTGGGTGTTCTGACCCTCTCCATAATTATCTTGTTGTGCGTGCCCCCTTGGGCAAGAGTGACCATTAATATGGTTGAGTTCTTCATTAGGATGGAGAGTGACATTGTTAATTCAGAAACAACGGTTCTGAACTTAAAGAAAGGTAACTTTGAGGGTATGAAATGTGAATTGGCCAAGATTGACCGGCAATTAGTTCTAAAAGGGTTGACGGTGAATATGCAATGGAAGGCATTTAAAGACGGCATGGATGAACTACAAAAATTGTTCATCCCAGTTTGGCAAAAGAATAAATCAGGGAAGGTAGTGCATCCGTGGATAACAAGGGAAATCTGGGATAGTATCAAAGCAAAAGATGATGCGTACAAATTAGCCAGAAAAAGCAGCATACCAGAGGACTGGGAGAAACAGGTGAATTGATCATGGGGAACAAGGATATGGCGGACCAATTGAATAACTACTTTGGTTCCGTCTTCACTAAGGAAGACATAAATAATCTGCCGGAAATAGCAGGGGACCGCGGGTCAAAGGAGATGGAGGAACTGAGTGAAATCCAGGTTAGTCGGGAAGTGGTGTTGGGTAAATTGAATGGATTAAAGGCCGATAAATCACCAGGGCCAGATAGGCTGCATCCCAGAGTACTTAAGGAAGTAGCTCCAGAAATAGTGGATGCATTAGAGATAATTTTTTCAAAACTTTTAGATTCTGAAGTAGTTCCTGCGGATTGGAGGGTAGCAAACGTAACCCCACATTTTAAGAAGGGAGGGAGAGAGAAAACGGGGAATTACAGACCAGTTAGTCTAACATCGGTAGTGGGGAAACTGCTAGAGTCAGTTATTAAAGATGGGATAGCAGCACATTTGGAAAGTGGTGAAATCATTGGACAAAGTCAGCATGGATTTACGAAAGGTAAATCATGTCTGACGAATCTTATAGAATTTTTCGAGGATGTAACTAGTAGAGTGGATAGGGAGAACCAGTGGATGTGTTGTATCTGGACTTTCAGAAGGCTTTCGACAAGGTCCCACATAAGAGATTAGTATACAAACTTAAAGCACACGGTATTAGGGGTTCAGTATTGATGTGGATAGAGAACTGGCTGGCAAACAGGAAGGCAAAGAGTAGGAGTAAACGGGTCCTTTTCACAATGGCAGGTAGTGACTAGTGGGGTACCGCAAGGCTCAGTGCTGGGACCCCAGCTATTTACAATTTATATTAATGAACTGGATGAGGGAATTGAAGGCAACATCTCCAAGTTTGCGGATGACACTAAGCTGGGGTGCAGTGTTAGCTGTGAGGAGGATGCTAGGAGACTGCAAGGCGACTTGGATAGGCTGGGTGAGTGGGCAAATGTTTGGCAGATGCAGTATAATGTGGATAAATGTGAGGTTATCCACTTTGGTGGCAAAAACAGGAAAGCAGACTAATATCGAAATGGTGGCCGATGAGGAAAAGGGGAGATGCAGCGAGATCTGGGTGTCATGGTACACCAGTCATTGAAAGTAGGCATGCAGGTGCAGCAGGCAGTGAAGAAAGCGAATGGTATGTTAGCTTTCATAGCAAAAGGATTTGAGTATAGGAGCAGGGAGTTCTACTGCAGTTGTACAGGGTCTTGGTGAGACCACACCTGGAGTATTGCGTACAGTTTTGGTCTCCAAATCTGAGGAAGGACATTATAGCCATAGAGGGAGTGCAGAGAAGGTTCACCAGACTGATTCCTGGGATGTCAGGACTTTCATATGAAGAAAGACTGGATAGACTTGGCTTATACTCGCTAGAATTTAGGAGATTGAGTGGGGATCTTATAGAAACGTACATAATTCTTATGGGGTTGGACAGGCTAGATGCAGGAAGATTGTTCCCGATGTTGGGGAAGTCCAGGACAAGGGGTCACAGCTTAAGGATAAGGGGGAAATCCTTTAAGACCGAGATGAGAAAAAACTTTTTCACACAGAGAGTGGTGAATCTCTGGAACTCTCTGCCACAGAGGGTGGTTGAGGCCAGTTCATTGGCTATATTTAAGAGGGAGTTAGATGTGGCCCTTGTGGCTAAAGGGATCAGGGGGTATGGAGAGAAGGCAGGTACGGGGTACTGAGTTGGATGATCAGCCATGATCATATTGAATGGCGGTGCAGGCTCGAAGGGCCGAATGGCCTACTCCTGCACCTATTTTCTATGTATCTGTATTGAAACTAATGGTATTGTGATCACTGGACCCGAAGTGCTCCCCAACACATACCTCCGCCACCTGACCTGTCACATTTCCTAACAGGAGGTCCAGCACTGCCCCTTCTCTAGTAGGTACCTCTATGTATTGTTGCAAAATACTATCCTGCACACATTTTACAAACTCCAAACCATCCAGCCCTTTTACAGAATGTGTTTCCCAGTCTATGTGTGGAAAATTGAAATCTCCCACAATCACTACCTTGTGCTTACTACTAATATCTGCTATCTCCTTACATATTTGCTCTTCCAATTCTCGCTCCCCATTAGGCGGTCTAAAAATACATCCCTATAAGTGTTGCTACACCTTTCCCATTTCTCAGTTCCACCCAAATAGCCTCCCTAGACGAGCCCTCTAATCTATCCTGCCAAAGCACTGCTGTAATATCTTCCCTGACAAGCAATGCAAACACCTCCTCCCTCTTGCCCCTCCAATTCTATCACACCTGAAGCAACGAAATCCTGGAATATTTAGTTTCCAATCACAGCCCTCTTGCAACCATGTTTCACTAATCGCCACAACATCATACTTCCAGGTGTCAATCCAGGCTCTAAGCTCATCCACCTTTCTTACAATGCTCTTAGCATTAACATATACTCATTTAAGAAAACCCACCACCTCTTATTCTCTGTTTATTATCTTTTTCTTCTTTCTCCCCCTACATTTTGGGTCTGAGTGCTTCCCCTTCTCTGCCTCCTGCCTCACACACTGTCTACTTGCTTTCTCTATTTGAGTCCCCCCCCCCCAACCGTTCTAGTTTAAGTCTCCCCAGTAGCTTTTGCAAATCTCCCCGCAATTGTAGTCAATTGCAGCAATCATAAAAGTCAATTGCTATCAAAGTCAATAACAAAAAATTATTGAATCAAATCTGAGCGAAATATGTCACTTCTCCTCGCTCCCCTCCCCACCCCGCCCCACCCCTGCCCCACCCCTCTCTATCTTCCTCGTGCCCCACCTGGATTGCGCGCCCACAATCCCACACCAGCCCTTCCCCCTTCTATCTATATTCCTTCCTCTGGCCACATTTCATGCCTCTGAGATAGTGTACAATTTGAGATAAGAAGTCCATAGTTTTTCCAACTTAGAAGTTTAATGTTCACTTTCCATCTCAAGCGCGTTTCTTCACCCTGACTTTCTAGAATAACTCTAATTCAACATCAAAAAGAATGATACTGTTCAGAAGCCTGATAGCAATGGAGAAAGAAGCTATTCCAGAGTCTGGGGGTGTGTACATTCAAGCTTCTGAATCTTTTTGTCCGCTGAGAGCAGATAGGAGGAATGTCCAGGGTGGGACAAGTCTTTGATTATGTTGGCAGCTTTTCCGATACATCGTGAAGTGTAAATGGTGGAGGGTCTAATCTGTGTGATGGACTACAAAGCAAAACAAAGCTATTTGCTATATCTGTGACAACAGTAAACCTAATAAATGAAAACACCACATCTGTTGCTTGTGGAGGGGAACTGGCAGATGCTTCTGCAGGGATGATTCAGATTCAGATTCAGAAAACTTTATTGTCTGTCGTAACAGAAAATCTTCTTTGGCGTGGCTCAACATACAAACAGGACAATGTACTGATAAGCAGTCATACAACACACATTTCTGCGAGCACACACCGTGTGTATAGATCTTAAAAGCAAGTATAAGGATTAAAAACTGTAAAAATAGACAAGATGAAAGTTGTGGATACGTGTAAAGTGACAGTGCGTCAGGGTTAATTTGTCCATTGTTCATTTTTTATTTAAGCTGTTTATGGCAATGGGTATGAATGAGTTTTTGTGGATGTTTTTCTTAGATAGGGGGACTTTATATCGGCGGCCTGATGGCAGAAGTTGGAAGGACTTGTGCAGGGGGTGGGTGGGATCCTGTGTAATGAGGTTGGCTTTCCTTTTAACTGCCTGGGTGTGAAGTACTGATAATTGATTTTGAGTTTTGCCAGTTATTTTGCTTGCTTGATTGATGATCCGGGAAAGCTTTGATTTGTCTTTGACAGAGGTGAGGGTGAACCAGGATGTGATGTTAAAGGTGAGTACAGATTCTATAAGTGATTTATAGACAGCTGTTAAAATGTCCTGTCTGACATCAAATCTCCTGAGTTTCCTCAGCAGGAACAGGCGTTGCTGTGCCTTCTTGTACACAGAGTCTGTGTGCTGGGAGAAGGACAGGCGGGTGTCAATCTCTGTGCCCAGTTATCTAAAGGCCTCTACCTGCTCAACTGTCTGCCCATTCAGCCTCAGAGTAGCAATGTTACAAAATGTTGAGATTTAAAAAATAAAGTCAGCAATTTATCCCATCAGATAAAGCATAAAAAGAAGTTTAATTCGACACTTCATTCACTTTCATATCTTCAGTATTAAAAAAGTTATGGCCATTATCATACTCAGAAATTAGCATCTAGTTCCCTATTGCTTTTCCATTGACTTAACACAAAAGCTGTGATCGAGGACAGTCAAAAGCCCATAACTTCTTAAAAATTATGATAACTGAAAGAAATTTTCAGTTATTATAGATTGAAGCATTCTGAAACAAATATGAAACAATCTTACTTCGAAGACATGAAAGTAAAGCATATAATTAGTTAGTTACCTAATTGTAGCTAATTACAAAATTCAATTACTAGATCTAAACATCTATCAATTTCTTAAGAATAGATTAACATTTTTAACTAGCCTAAGTGTCCAAATAACATTCACACAATAATTCACAATATAACATAATTTTTAAATCTAATTTTCATGAATTTACAGGCCAAATGGAAGGAATTGAATGTTTAATACCTGTAAATTAATGGGGATTTAATTCATCTTGCGAGTGAGGATTTGCTGGAACGCGATCATTTGGAACGTTGATTTGCGGTGAATTTAACCCCGTATTGGCATGAAAAATACTGCCGTTAGTTCGGGGAATAAAATCACCGTGTCGCATGACAAAATGTGAATTAAAGGCTTCTTAAGAAGCACTTTTATACATTTAAAGAAAGCACTTTCGTTTACCTGTCCATTGTGTGAAATCCGTCCCCGTTATCGGCGTTGACGCTTCAGGAGCTGCTTTTAAAATGACTGTAGCGCTGACATTGACGATTTAATAAAAATAAAAAATTCACAAAACGCCGGTAGGAACGATTTTGTCAGCGAAGGTTTGTACTCCAACAAAATATTTCCAGGACAAGGGAGGAGAAACCGCGTTTTAACCCCGCCCCCCCTTAAAGGCGCCAAAATCGCGCACACGGCCAGTGGCAGAATTACAGCGCGACTGAAGGTAAGTTTTGTAACATACCTACTCAGAGGTTCAAAGAGAGGTTGGGGGGAAGATGTTCGCCTCCCCCCACAACACAGCTCCTTGGTCCTGGAGATGTTAAGCTCCAGAGAGCTCTCTTTGATCCACAGCATCAGGGTGTTGACCTGCTGATAGTAGGCAGCCAGAGAAGTGTGATCCTTGATGTGGGCCACCAGGGCCATATCGTCTGCATACTTAAAAAGGGAAATGTCACTGTTATTGTTTGTTATGTTGTTTGTGTAGATTGAAAATAAAATAGGTGATAAAACACAACCCTGGGGGACACCAGTGTTTAAAATCATGTTCTTGGATTTAAAACCATTTACCACCACATGCTGAGGCCGGTCCTGCAGGAAGTCTTTTATCCACAGGATAAGTGATGGGTTGACTTGTAGATCCAGAAGGCGGTTGCAGAGGGTGACCATGTTGACTGTGTTAAAAGCGGAAGAAAAGTCCATGAATAAAATCCGTGTGGGGGGATGTGGGGAGTCCAGCTGTCTGCTAACTGTGTCCAGGAGAGTCAAACAGGCATCCTCCACCCCACGCCTTGCCTGAGTGGGTCAAGCCTGTCCACCACCATAGCAGTGAGGTGATCACTTACCACCCTCTCCATACACTTGGAAATAATGGATGTGAGTGCCACCGGTCTGAAGTCCTTCATCTCCCTGGCGTTAGATTTCTTCGGCACCGGTATAATTGTGGACTCCTTCCACATCCGTGGGACACAGCTGGAGTCAAGGAGATGCTGGAATAGCTGAGTGATGACATCACCCAGCTGAACTGAGCATTCCCTCAGCACCTTGCCCCTGAGCCTGTCCGGGCCAGAAGCTTTGTGAGGGTTGATGCGGCCCACTATAGATGTAACCTTCCTTTTATCCACTGTGATTGATGAACTGCTGGTGAGGGTCCAGTCATTCTGGGGGTGTGTCCTGTCAAACCTGCTGTAATAGATGTGTTAAAGAAGGAACTGCAGATGCTGGAAAATCGAAAACCTGCTGTAATAGATGTTGAGTTGCTCAGCAAAGGTGGCGGGGTCAGAGCATTGGATCAGGGCCGGTTTCTGGGCTCTGCCCATCATGGTGTTAAGTCCCTGCCATGCTTCCCTTGCATTGCCAGTGGTGAATTTTTCCTCCACTTTGTTTTTGTAGTGGAGTTTGGCCAGCCTGGTCATCCTTCTCAACTTACTATTATATTGTTTTACTCTGTGTTTGTCTCCCTGTAGGAATGCCACTTTTTTGTTGTTAAGACACTGCTTCAGGTCCTTGGTAACCCAAGGCTTGTTATTAGGGTACAGCTTGACCTGTTTTGTTGGTATAACAGCGTCCACACAGAATGACAAATAGGAGGAGATCGAGTCTGTCAGCAGATTTAGGTCTCCCTCACAACTTTGGAAAAATATTTCCCAGTCAGTGATCTCCATGCAGCCCCTTAATGCATCGACAGAGTCATCGTTCCAGACTTGAATAGTTTTTGTTTGTATATCTTCTGTTTTTAGTTTTTGTCTGCATTTTGGAAGCAGCAGAATGACATTGTGGTCGGAGCGACCGAGTGGTGGGCGGGGCTTTGAGACATAGGCTCCCGGTATGTTACCGAAACACAGATCCAGCGTTCTCTCAAGTCTGGTAGGTGTGGTGACATACTGCTCCAAGTTTGGAAGCAGTGTGGTGACATCGCATCTGTTAAAATCCCCGAGCAGGAAGACAGGCTGATCGCTGCTCTGATTGACAGCTCTGTTGAAACAGTCAGCAATGCGCTCCGCTGCAAGTGCGTTATCAGGTCCAGGGACATACGCTAGGATAACTGTGATCTGTGTGAATTCACGGGGAAGGTAGTGAGGCCTGAACGACACCGTCATGATTTCGTGGTGTTTGCTGCATTCAGTCTCTCTGACAGTGAAGTTGACAGCCCACTCTGTGTTGACAGCCATGCAGAGCCCGCCCCCAATCGACTTCCGCGTCATCCTAGTGTCTCCGTCAAAACGGATGATCTTAAATCCATCAATATCGACATTGGTTATTTCTTCTGACAACCATGTCTCCGTAAAGCAAAAGAGACTTGTTTGACGGTAGTCTGAGTCAAGTTTGATGTGTGCGGAAAGTTCAGTTATTTTGTTGCGTAGTGACCGCACATTGGAGAGAGTTATTGCAGGTAGTGGCAGCCTCCTACCTCGTCTCCTCATTCTGTTCCGTATTCCTCCTCTGGATCCCCTTTTCCTATGAATGCGCTTGATGTAATGATTCCTCTGTAGCTGAGGAATCCCATTCAGGGAAGAAGGTGTCGCTTGTAGAACCAGGGAAGCAGGCCGCAGATCCAGCAAAGTGTCCCGTGAGTAGGTGAGCCTCCCTCCATGGCGTGTCATGGGATTTGCCGGTGTAATACATATCGCAAATACTGGTTCCAGAAAGGCGGTCAGGACACACAAACTCGCTAAATACTTGACCGTGGTAGTCATACTTGCTGTCGTTAAATACCGCACTTAATGACTCTCAGAAAAACACTAAACAACTCAGAAAACATACGGGAGCAACGCGCCGCGAGTCGCTCACAGAGTAGCGCCCTGCCCCAGATTGGAAAAGAGTCCTAATTTTGAGAAGATAGATACAAAATGCTGGAGTAACTCAGGTTTCGGGTCGAGACCTTTCTTCAGACAAAGTCACGGGAAAGGAAAGGTCTGGGGAAGGAAGGGGTGTTTAAGAAGGAACTGCAGATGCTGGAAAATCGGAGGTAGACACAAGTGTTGGAGAAACTCAGCGGGTGCAGCAGCATCAATGGAGCGAAGGAAATAGGCAACTTTTGTCTACCTCCGTCTGGGGAAGGGGTGTCTGGTCTGGGGAAGGGGTGTCTGGTCTAGGGAAGGGGTGTCTGGTCTGATCTGGTGGGTCTGGGGGTCGGCGCGTCGGGTGTTCGCCAAATCCAGGCGACGCCTCACCTGCCAGCTGTGGACTGGAGCGGCCGCCATCAGCTGTGCCATGAGTGAGGAGTTAGCCGCCGATGGCGATGATGAGCCGGGAGCCGGGAGCATCCATGGCGGCGCCGGGTGGGGGGGGGGGCCTCGCACAACTGTCAGCGCGTTTCAAACAGCGGCAGTGAGTCCTCGCGCTCCTCCACCGCCGCGCGCAGGCGCAGTGGTCCCCGACCACCCACCGCCGCACGCAAGCGCAGTGGTCCCCGCCCGCCCACCGCCGCGCGCACTCGCAGTGTTTGCCTCTCGAGGCGCCGCCGCCCAAATCAAGTAAAGGGTTTAATTAATTGTCAAATATTCATTCTCACCTCTGGCGCATTTGCTGCCTGTCCCGCTGAGCTACTCCAGCATTTTTGCGACTATCTTCGGTGTACAGTGTACAGATATATAATAAATGGTCGCGAATATGCTTTTCTTCCCCAAACCATCCCGCGGCCGGATTGGAGCCCATCGCGGGCTGGGTGCGGTCCGTGGGCCAGTAGTTTGACACCCCTGATGTAGAGAGCTATAGAACAAATGAGTGAAAGACATACAATCAGTGGCCAATAAGTAAAATGCAGGAGAGGCCATCATCTCCTGTTGTTTTGTCCAATAGTCATGGTGTGGAGTTTCACGTGTTGTGTGAACACTAGGTTTAATAATTAACCGACACAGCCCCGTCGCTCAGGCCGCATCAAGTTAATATTTAACTACTACTGTGCCGTCGTCGTCAACACACCCCAGTTAAACTCCAATTGCCAACCCTTACAATTCCTACCGCCAACCCTTCCAATTCCAACCGCCAACCCTTCCAATTCCAACCGCCAACCCTTCCAATTCCAACTGCCAACCCTTCCAATTCCAACCGCCAACCCTTCCAATTCCAACCGCCAACCCTTCCAATTCTAACCGCCAATCCTTCCAATTCCAACCTCCAATCTAACGGCTGCCCCCCTGCCCTGACTTGAGAACCATGAGCGATTTTAAAATTTTACAGCCAGATTTATCACTTCTGAAACTTTTTAGATGCCAAAGGAATCAAGAAAAAACACAAATAATGCCTTACTGTTGATGAAATGCAGTGAGCAAACGCGATAATTCCCAATATTTTCACTCTTGATATCTGCACGGCCAATGTCCGCCAAGCACTTTGGCTGTTGTTATCCCTTCAGCTTTCGCTTCTATCATCTACCGTCATTTCTCCTCACGTTTGGAATTCTGAAGTAGGATAAATGTCTCTCACGCTTATCCCGATTTTCATAATTATTTACAGCGCAAAAATGACCATTTCGGCGGATTTTAACGGGCCCGCTACGCTGGAAACAATGGTAAGTGCTGACCTGCAGTTCATCGCGTGTACTCCAGTTGGCGTAGCGTTGCAACAGTACGGGTCATGGGTCGTGACCCGACTGCCGTGCAACCTCCCTATATGTGTGTGAGAGTCTGTGTGTCTCTGTCTGTGTGTGTATGTGTGTGTATATGTGTCTGTGTGAGTGTGTGTGTGTGTGTGTGTGTCTGAAAGTCTGTGTAAGTGTGATTGTGTGTGTGTGTGTATGTGTTTGTGTGTGTGTGTGAGTCTGTCTGTGTGTGAGAGTGTGTGTGGGTGTGAGTTTCTGTGAGGTGGAAGGTGTGTGTGTGTGAACAACAAATAACAAATAGTACAAATAATATAGTCTTTCGTAGTTCAGAGCTTATTCGTTATGTTTAATGGCCTGATGGCTGTCAGGAAGCTGTTCCTCAATGTGGATGTTACAATTTTCAGTTTACAAAAGTCGGACGTGACTCCAGAAGTCGGGCATAAGTCAGTCAGTCCACAAGCCGTGATTCTGTCTTTCAGTCCAGAGGCCATGAGTGAGTCAGTCAGTCCAGAGACCATGAGTTAGTCCCAAGCCAGTGAGTGAGTCCAGAGGCCATGAGTAGGTCGCTCACCGCCCCCCCCCCCCCACTGGCATCCCCCACCTCAAGACGCTGCCCTCCGCCTGGATATAGGATGCTCCCTCTCCTGAAGCCGCCCCAATCCCCCGCTGCAAGGCACCCCCTCCCTCATCAGCCCACGAGAGCCCCCGCCTGAAGCCGTCCCCCTCCCTCAGCTGCAGGACATTTTCCACCCCCCCCCCACCTCACCCAGACAGCCCCCACCTCAAAAAAAAAATGTGCACAAATTCTTCACTGAGTCTAGAGGATTGAAACAAATTACAACCGCTCAATCTCTCTGTATTAAAATTGTCTCTTTTTTTATCAACAGCAAATAGACATCAAGGGGCAGTGAGCAGCAGAACACAACAAGAGGCACAACAAGAAAAACTTAATAATTCTCATCTTTAGCATTTAAATTGTTCTTGTATTTTAAGTCATTCACATTTGAAACTTTAATAAATCCCTTTTCCACTTTTCATGCCTGCGTGTTCTTCAACACAATGGGAAACCTAATCGGCAGGAATGGCTGCTCTGTGGGAGAGCCACTAAGAGTGCATGGGGGGAGGTTGTGGGGAGATGGACTGAATGCGTGGGTGGGAGGGGAATGGGAAGGAGCAGAGTGGGGGGATGAAGGGAGGAGGGGTGACTGAATGAACTGCCACCACACCAGCTGTGAGTGACTGCACTGCCAGCCCATCAGCCGTGTGTAAGCGAACTGCCAGCCCACCAGCTGTGACAACTGCCAGTCCACCAACCTCGAATGACTGCACTGCCATCCCACCGGCCCTGAGTAAGTGAACTGCCAGCCCACCAGCTGTAAGTGACTGAACTGCCAGCCCAGCGGCCGTGAGTGACTGCACTGCCAGCCCATCAGCCGTGAGTAAGTGAACTGCCAGCCGTGCTTGACTGCACTGCCAGCCCATCAGCCGTGAGTAAGTGAACTGCCAGCCCACCAGCCGTGATTGACTGCACTGCCAGCCCACCAGCCGTGAGGAAGTCAACTGCCAGCCCACCAGCTGTAAGTGACTGAACTGCCAGCCCACCAGCCGTGAGTGAGTGAACTGCCAGCCCACCAGCTGTAAGTGACTGAACTGCCAGCCCACCAGCCGTGAGTGAATGCACTGCCAGCCTGCCAGCCCTGGGTAAGTGAACTGCCAGCCAACCAGCCATGACTCACTGAACTGCCAGCCCAATAATCCATTCAGTCCACCCTCTCCCCCTTCTCTCTCACAGAGTCTGTCACCTGTTTTGGGCACAATTTCTGGCAGTTTCTCAGCTGCCTGCCTGCCAGGTCTGAGTGACTGTACTGCCAGGCCTCAGTGACTGAGCTGCCAGCCCAAGAATCCATTCGGCCCACAATGTCCATAGTAGCCCTCTGGAAACCAGACCCTTCGGCCCACAACACCCATACCAGCGCAACAGAAAGCCCACCCCACTGGCAAGCAACATTGGAATTGGTGGAGAGGTGGAATATTGCGTTGGGTGACCAGCCCTCCCGTGTGATGCTGGGATCCAACGGGTCCCAATTAATCTAGTAATGTCTTAAATTGATATTTCAAATTTCCTTGTACAGCTAAACACAAAGATAGACACAAAAAGCTGAAATAACGCAGTGGGACAGGCAGCATCTCTGGAGAGAAGGAATGGGTGACATTTCAGGTCGAGACCCTTCTTCAGACGAGTTAGGGAAAAGGGAAACGAGAGATATAGATGATGAAACACTTTTATTTTAGGCTAGAAGAGTACACCAACAAAAGTATTGTAAAAACAGAGGACATAGTGGATTTCTCTGGATGCTTTCTAGAGAGAGCTAGATAGGGCTCTTAAAAATAGCGGAGTCAGGGGATATGGGGAGAAGGCAGGAACGGGGTTCTGATTGGGGATGATCAGCCATGATCACATTGAATGGCGGTGCTGGCTCGAAAGGCCGAATGGCCTACTCCTGCACCTATTGTCTATTGTCTATTTAGAGAGTATCCCTTTATATAAAAATCATACCACACATCGTTTCAATGCACTAATATTTCTACACTTACAAGGTACTAAGTTGATGGAAGGTACCATACACATAGTAACCATGGTAGACTCTCAGTAAAATAGTCAAGAGTCAAAAGTGTTTTATTGTCATATGTCCCAAATGGAACAACATTTATACCCGCAGCATTACAACAGAATATGTAAACACAGTACTCTGTAAACACCATAATAAACAACACAATGAAGTTCAGTATTATATAAAAACAAACAACCAATAATAGTGCAAAGACAATCTTCCTCGTTCATAGTGTCCACGTTGCCGAACCCGACTGTGATGCAAACGGCCAATATGTTCTCTACCTGTAGGTTCAAGAGAGTATTTGTCAACATGCTGGATCTCCTCCATCTAAGGAAGTAGAAGTATTGATGGGCTTTCTTTATGATTACATCAATTTGCTGTCCAGGAAAGATCTTCATAATGTGTTTTTTAACTCTTTTCACCACCATTCCTTTGATGAGGACAGGTTTGTAGATTCCTAGCCTTCCTCTTCCAAGGTCAACAATCAGTTCCTTGGTTTTACTGACGTTGAGAGCAAGGGTGTTTTTCTGGCACCATTCGGTCAGTCGATCGATTGGCTTCTTATACTTTGACTTGTCATCATCCATAATTCGTCCAACCACGGTGGTGTCGTCGGCAAATTTGAAGATGGAGTTGGAACTGTGTCCAGCTACACAGGTATAGGTATAGAATATGTAGACCAGAGGGTTGAGCACGCAACATTAAGGTGGTCCTGTGTTAGACACAAAATACTGGAGTAACTCAGCGGGACAGTCAGCATCTCTGGAGAGAAGGAATGGGTGACGTTTTGGGTCGAGACCCTTCCTCAGACCGTGGTCCTGTGTTGATGGTTATCGAGGAGGAAGTGTTGCTGCCAATTCGTGCCGATTGTGGTCTGTGATGAAGTCGAGGATCCAGTTGCAGAGGAATGCGCAGAGACACAGTTCTCCGAGATTGGTAACTAATTTGAAGGAGATGTTTGTGTTGAACACAGCTGTCATCTATGAGCAATTATGACGTCGGCCAATTTGATGTATATGATGTATAATGATGAGGTATATTGGTGCACGTTAACAGGCATCCTATTGTTTTAGTTGAGTTGAGAGATACAGTGTGGAAACAGGCCCTTCGGCCCACCGAGTCCACACTGACCAGCGATCCCAGCACATTAACACATCCCTACACACACTAGGGACAATTTTACATTCATAACCAAGCCAATTAACCTGTACGTCTTTGGAGTGTGGGAGGAAACTGACGATCTCGGAGAAAACTCTTGCAGGTCACGGGGAGAATGTACAAACTCCGTACAAACACCCATAGTCAGGATCGAACCCGGGTCTCTACCGCTGCGCCACCGTGTCGCCCCTGTCATGTTTCATTCAAGCTACATGCATACTTGTTTTGCATTTTAACAGCAATTATTCAGCCAATTTGGTACCAATATTTTTGCCAGCAAAAGGATATTCACTGGGGCAGCATCAAAAATACAGCAGGAAAATCGATGGAGCAGAAACTTGCTACTGCATCCATGTTTGTTTGCTGGCGTTCTGTACTGCCAGCAGCAACTTCAGAGGTCTAAGTGAAGGTCAGTGCTGCCCTCATCACGAGTGAATGGTTTGCAGCACATTAAATACAAAAGGAAGCAAAATAACTTATGAAAGACTCTGGGAATAAAAACATTGACTTCATTTATAACTGTTTGGACAATGTTTGAAAGGGAAATGCTACCCTCTAAAAGATTTAGATCAGATGCAATCCTCGCTTCAAAGATAAATCTGAACATATTGCCTTATTGGAATAACTGAAGATGAATCATAGATGAGGAAAGTACTGAAACATGATTATTTCAGTTTAGTTTAGTTTAGATTAGTTTAGTTTAGTTTAGTTTGGGCGGCAATGGGCAGCACGGTGGCGCAACGGTAGAGGTGCTGCCTTACAGCACTTACAGTGCTGGAGACCCGGGTTAGATCCCAACTACAGAAACTGTCTGTATGGAGTTTTACGTTCTCCCCATGACCATGTGGGTTTTCTCCTGGATCTTTGGTTTCCTCCCACACTCCAAAGATGTACAGGTTTGTAGGTTAATTGGCTTGGGTTTGTATACTTGGTATAACTGTAAATTGTCCCTAGCATAATGCAGTCGTGTTCATTTGCGGGGATCGCTGGTCGGTGCGGACTCAGTGGACCGAACAATGAATGAATGAATGAGTGAATAAGTTTATTGGCCAAGTATATTCACATACAAGGAATTTGTCTGGTGCTCCGCTCGCCAGTGACAACATGACATACAGTGACAGTTAGGAATGACACATAAAACGTTAATAATAAAACATGGGCTGGAATGGAACCAATGTCCTTGGGGGAGTGTTTGCTAGTGCTGTCGGGGAGGATTTAAACTAATGTGGCAGGGGAATGGGAGCATGAGCAGAGAGACAGACGGGTGTAAAATGAGGGTAGAAGCAATAGGTAGCAAGGTGAAAAGTAAAAGTGGCAGGCAGACAAATCCAGGGCAAAATTCAAAAAGGGCCACTTTTCAACATAATTGTATAAGCTGTAAGAGAGTTGTAAAAACAAGCCTGAAGGCTTTGTGTCTCAATGCAAAGAGCAATCGTAATAAGGTGGATGAGTTGAATGTGCAGATAGTTATTAATGAATATGATATAGTTGGGATCACGGAGACATGGCTCCAGGGTGACCAAGGCTGGGAGCTGAACATCCAGGGATATTCAATATTCAGGAGGGATAGACAGAAAGGAAAAAGAGGTGGGGTAGTATTGCTGGTTAGAGAGGAGATTAACGCAATAGAAAGGAAGGACATTAGCTTGGAGGATGTGGAATCGATATGGGTAAAGCTGCGAAACAGTAAGGGGCAGAAAACGCTAGTGGGAGTTGTGTACAGGCCACCTAACAGTAGTAGTGGAGTTGGGGATGGCATCAAACAGGAAATTAGAAATGTGTGCAACAAAGGTAAAACAGTTATAATGGGTGACTTCAATCTACATATAGATTGGGTGAATCAAATTGGCAGGGGTGCTGAGGAAGAGGATTTCTTGGAATGTATGTGGGATAGTTTTCAAAACCAACATGTAGAGGAACCAACGAGAGAGCAGGCTATTCTAGAATGGGTATTGAGTAATGAGGGTTAGTAAGCAGTCTTGTTGTGCGTGGCCCCTTGGGCAAGAGTGACCATAATATGGTTGAGTTCTTCATTAGGATGGAGAGTGACATTGGTAATTCAGAAACAAGGGTTCTGAACTTAAAGAAAGGTAACTTTGAGGGTATGAGACGTGAATTGGCCAAGATAGACAGGCAATTGATTCTTAAAGGGTTGACGGTGGATATGCAATGGAAGGCATTTAAAGACTGCATGGATGAAATACAACAATTGTTCATCCCAGTTTGGCAAAAGAATATATCAGGGAAGATAGTGCATCCGTGGATAACAAGGGAAATCAGGGATTGTATCAAAGCAAAAGATGAAGCATACAAATTATCCAGAAAAAGCAGCCTACCAGAGGACTGGGAGAAATTCAGAGACCAGCAGAGGAGGACAAAGGGCTTAATTAGGAAAGGGAAAATAGATTATGAAAGGAAACTGGCAGGGAACATAAAAACTGACTGCAAAAGTTTTTATAGATATGTGAAGAGAAAGAGATTAGTTAAAACAAATGTAGGTCCCTTGCAGTCAGAAACAGGTGAATTGATCATGGGGAACAAGGATATGGCGGACCAATTGAATAACTACTTTGGTTACGTCTTCACTAAGGAAGACATAAATAATCTGCCGGAAATAGCAGGGGACTGGGGGTCAAATGAGATGGAGGAACTGAGTGAAATCCAGGTTAGCCGGGAAGTGGTGTTAGGTAAATTGAATGGATTAAAGGCCGATAAATCCCCAGGGCCAGATAACCTGCATCTCAGAGTACTTAAGGAAGTAGCCCCAGAAATAGTGGATGCATTAGTGATAATTTTTCAAATCTCTTTAGATTCTGGAGTAGTTCCTGAGGATGGGAGGGTAGCTAATGTAACCCCACTTTTTAAAAATGGAGGGAGAGAGAAAACGGGGAATTACAGACCAGTTAGTCTAACATCGGTAGTGGGGAAAATGCTAGAGTCAGTTATTAAAGATGGGATAGCAGCACATTTGGAAATTGGTGAAATCATTCGACAAAGTCAGCATGGATTTATGAAATGTAAATTATGTCTGACGAATCTTATAGAATTTTTCGAGGATGTAACTAGTAGAGTGGATAAGGGAGAACCAGTGGATGTGTTATATCTGGACTTTCAGAAGATTTTCGACAAGGTCCCACATAAGAGATTAGTATGCAAACTTAAAGCACACGGTATTGGGGGTTCAGTATTGATGTGGGTAGAGAACTGGCTGGCAGACAGGAAGCAAAGAGTAGGAGTAAACGGGTCCTTTTCAGAATGGCAGGCAGTGACTAGTGGAGTACCGCAAGGATCAGTGCTGGGACCCCAGCTATTTACACTATATATTAATGATCTGGATGAGGGAATTGAATGCAACATCTCCAAGTTTGCAGATGACACGAAGCTGGGGGGCAGTGTTAGCTGTGAGGAAGATGCTAGGAGGCTGCAAGGTGACTTGGATAGGTTGGGTGAGTGGGCAAATGCATGGCAGATGCAGTAGAATGTAGATAAATGTGAGGTTATCCACTTTGGTGGCAAAAACAGGAAAGTAGACTATTATCTGATTGGTGGCCGATTAGGAAAAGGGGAGAGGCAACGAGACCTGGGTGTCATGGTACACCAGTCATTGAAAGTAGGCATGCAGGTGCAGCAAGCAGTGAAGAAAGCGAATGGTATGTTAGCATTCATAGCAAAAGGATTTGAGTATAAGAGCAGGGAGGTTCTACTGCAGTTGTACAGGGTCTTGGTGAGACCACACATGGAGTATTGCGTACAGTTTTGGTCTCCTAATCTGAGGAAAGACATTCTTGCCATAGAGGGAGTACAGAGAAGGTTCACCAGACTGATTCCTGGGATGTCAGGACTTTCATATGAAGAAAGATTGGATAGACTCGGCTTGTACTCGCTAGAATTTAGAAAATTGAGGGGGGATCTTATAGAAACATACAAAATTCTTAAGGGGTTGGACAGGCTAGATGCAGTAAGATTGCTCCCGGTGTTGGGGAAGTCCAGAACAAGGGGTCACAGTTTAAGGATAAGGGGGAAGTCTTTTAGGACCGAGATGAGAAAAAAAATTCACACAGAGAGTGGTGAATCTGTGGAATTCTCTGCCACAGAAGGTAGTTGAGGCCAGTTCATTGGCTATATTTAAGAGGGAGTTAGATGTGGCCCTTGTGGCTAAAGGGATCAGTGGGTATGGAGAGAAGGCAGAAAAGGATACTGAGTTGGATGATCAACCATGATCATATTGAATGGCGGTGCAGTCTCGAAGGGCCGAATGGCCTACTCCTGCACCTATTTTCTATGTTTCTATGTTTTTATTATCGATAGAACATGTGAATTAAATAAAATACCAGAGCAAAAGGAGGCTACAGATTTTTGGTTATTGAGTAGTGCTACTACTTGTAGAAAAAAGCTGTTTTTATGTCTGGCTGTGGCAGCTTTGACTGTTTGGAGTCGCTTTCCAGAGGAAAGTGATTCAAAGAGTTTGTAGCCAGGGTTGAGTGGAGTCAGAGATGATCTTACCCACTGGCTTCCTGACCCTTGCAGTGTACAGCTCGTCAATGGGGGGAAGGGTGCAGCCAATAACCTTCCCCGCTGATCAGACGATTCGCTGCAGCCTCCAGATGTCATGCTTGGTGGCTGAGCCAAAGCAGACCATGGTGGATAAAGTGAGGACAGACTCTACAATGACCTTATAGAATTGGACCATCATTGCCTGTGGCAGATTGTGCTTCCTCAGCTGCCGCAAGAAGTACATCCTCTGTTGTGCCTTTTTGACTGTGCAGTCGATGCTAGCCTCCCATTTAAAGTCCTTGGAGATGATGGTTCCCAGAAACTTAAAAGACTCCACAGATGTGACTGTGGTGTTGATGGTGAATGGGGTGAGTGGAGGGGGAGCTCTCTTAAAGTCTACAATCAATTCCACTGTCTTAAGAGCATTGAGCTCCAGGTTGTTGCGATGGCACCAGTATGCCAGCTGTGTCACTTCCTTTCTGTAGGCAGATTCCTCCCCATCCTGGATCAGTCCAATCAGGGTTGTGTCGTCTGCAAACTTGAGAAGCTTATACAGGAGTCTGTGGAAGTGCAGTCGTTGGTGTAGAGAGTAAAGGAGAGGGGAGAGTACGCAGCCTTGCGGTACTCCTATGCTGAGGGTCTGCGGGTCCGAGATGTGTTTTCCCAGCCTCACATGCTGCTTCCTGTCTGTCAGGAAGTTGATGATCCTCTGACAGAGGGGTTCACGCACAGTCAACTTGGAGAGTTTGGAGTGTAGTAGGTCTGAAGAAGGGTTTCGGCCCGAAACGTTACCTATTTCCTTCGCTCCATAGATGCTGCTGCACCCGCTGAGTTTCTCCAGCATTTTTGTGTACCGTAGGTCTGGCACAATGGTGTTGAATGCAGAGCTAAAATCCACAAACAAAATCCTTGCATAGGTCCCCTGGCGGACTAGGTGCTGGAGGATGAAGTGCAGCCTAGGTTGACTGTGTCATCAACTGATCTATTGGCCTGGAATGCAAACTGCAGAGGGTCCAGCAGGGGGTTTGTGATAATTTTCAGCTGGGCCAGCACAAGCCTTTCAAGGGGCTTCATGACTACAGAGGTCAGTGCGACAGGCCTGTAGTCATTAAGACCAGTAATCCTTATCTTTTTGGGTACAGGGACAATAGTGGAGACTGTGAAGCAGGCAGGGCCAGTGCAGGTTTGCAGGGACTGGTTGAAAATGTGTGTGTAGACTGGTGCCAGTTGTTTGGCACAGAGCATGAGGGTAGAGGGGGAAACTTTGTCCGGTCCTGGAGATTTCTGGCTTTTCTGTCTTCTCAATAGCCTCTCAACCTCCTCAATTTCTAATGTTGATGGTGGAGAAGTGGCCAGACAGATGTTGGGCAGCAAGGAGGGGGTGAGTAGCATCTATGGAGAGAAGGAATTGGCGATGTTTTGGGTCGAGACCCTTCTTCATCTGCTGAGTTACTCCAGCATTTTGTGTCCCTCATCCGCTGAGTTACTTCAGTATTTTGTGTCTACCTATTTTACCGGCATCTGCAGTTCTTTCTTAAACATGCCGTTAGCTTTCTTCACTGCCTGCTGTACCTGCATGCTTACTTTCAGTGACTGATGTACAAGGACACACAGGTCTTGTTGCACCTCCCCTTCTCCTAATATTGGCTTATTACCGTTCTGTGTACTGAGATACGGGTATCAGGGGTTATGGGGAGAAGGCAGGAGAATGGGGTTAGGAAGGAGAGGTCGATCTGCCATGATTGAATAGCGGAGTAGACTTGATGGGCAGAATGGCCCAATTCTGCTCCTATCGCTTATGACCTAATACAGGGAGAAACCTTATCTCCGCGCTCAACGTTATTCTCTTTATCCCTTATCCGTACACTGCGGCCAGATTGATTGTAATCATGTGTTGTCTATCCGCTGACTGGTTAGCAAGTGTAGATTGGTTACTGCATGTGAACCAATCATAGTAGAGTAGCATCATTAACCCCACCTTACTGTATGCTTTATATTAACACCTACTTCCTACATTAAGTAGTCTTGGAAGCAGTGATGAGGAATTAACAACTAGCAACCTGCTGTACCGCTATTCTATGTGTTACAATTAAAGATGACTTTAAACACCAGACCTGTGTAACATAATCATTTACAGCAAGCAACAAAAACGCTTTTCACTGCACGTCGGTACACGTGACAATAAACTAAACTCAACCCTCCCGCCGCCAGGGGGCGACGCGGCCGACTGACCAGTGACACTGCACCGTGGCTTTCAACCAACAGGTGCTGCAGTCGGAGGACCCGAGACGGTGCAGTGGGAGGACCAGTGGGCGCCCAGACCTCCCTTTCCCATCCTCACTCACATCCCTACCTGCTCCAGACCGTCCGCACGCCTTGAGCTCCGGCTCCTTGGCCGCAGGATCGCCCTCGAGGAGGGAGGTGGAGAAAGGACGCGGGGCCGAGCGGCGACGGCCAAAGATACCTCCTCTAGTATCTTTGGCGACGGCGGCGTCGACGATACCGGCCCGTCTCACGTGACCGGCGACCAGATCCCGCCCCTTCCCCCCCCCCTCTGACGGGCAGCGCCAGCGGCCAATGGGACCGCGTCCCGCCTCCCCGGCCCGACGTCACAAAGGACCAGGCCCCGCCCCGACGTCACAAATGACCAGGCCCCGCCTCCCCGGCCCGACGTCACAAAGGACCAGGCCCCGTCCCGACGTCACAAAGGACAAGGCCCCGCCCCCCCCCCCCCCCTGCTGGAGTAAGTCAGCGGGTGAGGCAGCATCTATGGAGAGAAGGAATAGGTGACGATTCGGGTCGAGACCCTTCTTCAGACTGCGGGTGCGGAGTTGCTGGGGTAACCTGGTTCAACGGGGAAGGGGCAGACCCAGTGATAAGGTCCCACATAGATTAGTGCGCAAAGTGAGGGCACATGGTATTGGGGGTAGAGTGCTGACAGATAGAAAATTGGTTGGCAGACAGGAAACAAAGAGTAGTGAATAACGGGTCCCTTTCAGAATGGCAGGCAGTGACTAGTGGGGTACCGCAAGGCTCGGTGCTGGGACCGTAGCTATTTACAATATATATCAATGATTTAGATGAAGGGATTACAAGTAACATTAGCAAATTTACAGATGACACAAAGCTGGGTGGCAGTGTGAACTGTGAGGAGGATGCTATGAGAATGCAGGGTGACTTGGACAGGTTGGGTGAGTGGGCAGATGCATGGCAGATTAAGTTTAATGTGGATAAATGTGAGGTTATGCACTTTGGTGGCAATAACAGGAAGGAAGATCATTATCTAAATGGTGTCAAGTTGGGAAAAGGAAGTACAACGGGATCTGGGGGGTCCTTGTTCATCAGTCACTGAAAGTAAGCATGCAGGTACAGCAGGCAGTGAAGAAAGCGAATGGCATGTTGGCCTTCATAACAAGAAGAGTTGAGTATAGGAGCAAAGAGGTCCTTCCGCAGTTGTACAGGGCCCTAGTGAGACCACACCTGGAGTATTGTGTGCAGTTTTGGTCTCCAAATTTGAGGAAGGACATTCTTGCTATTGTAGTGTAGCATGACAAGGCTAATTCCCGGGATGTCATATGCTGAGAGAATGGTGCGGCTGCGCTTGTACACTCTGGAATTTAGAAGGATGAGAGGATATTTTATCGAAAGATATACGGTAGGCCACGATCAACCGCTTCTGTAGCCAGACTCCACGTCACGTAATTGGAGCAGGATTAGGCCATTAGGCCCATCAGGTCCACTCCGCCATTCATTCATGGCTCCCTTCTAGCCCCATTCTCCTGCCTTCTCCCTAGCGGAAACCTAGAGTGACACAGCAGCAAGCTACTGTAAAGTCGGCAGATACGGAAGGCTATATCGAAGTGAAAATTTTCGGAAATTACTTACCATCTGAATTCAGCCGTGTAACATTCAACTTATTTGACTCTTTTAGCAAACATTAGTGGTGTTTTTAAGGCGATATGAGGTATTTTTGGTGTTTTTAACACTGTTTAGGAAGTGGCGGGAAAACGGCAGCCATCTTGGATTTTCATTTCAACTGCGCATGGATACAGCAGTGGTGTGGACTACAAGCAGTATTCATTGGCGGACATTGTGGGACAACATAAAGGGAAGTAGCCTCTTGATTTCATTATTATTGATTGAATCGCTGAGATACACTGTAGAACAACACAACTAAGTATGGCTATACTATACAGCATCGGAAGCAGACTGTTGTTATGCCTGTTTGTGAGACAACAAATTCAACCATTGAAAACAAACTCTGCAGATGACCAACACCTGATTTTTCATAGTGGGTTCTCACACTTAATCCTGAAAGAAGATTGCATGAGATCAACATCAATTTACATCAACAGTTACAGACTCTTGTCTAAACCAGAAATCTGTACGACTATTGAACTGAGGCCGAAGAAACACATTGGGTTTCTCATTACTTTGCTGTTATCTGGGGATGTTAGTCTAAACCCTGGGCCTTCAAACTGTGGGAGTTGTAATCAGCTGGTAACAAAACACTGAAGAAAACTTCAATGCATAGATTGTGATGCAAGGTATCATGTCAAATGTATTGACGTGACTATCAAGGAATATATGAACATTATAAAGCAGAATCTTTCGTGGCAATGCACAAACTGTAAACCTGAACCATGTGGGGTGTGCAATGAGATGGTAACTAGCCAGCACAAGGGTATAGAATGTGATGGATGTCAAAGATGGATACATGCTGCATGCGGTGGAGTGGATGATGTAACATGCAACAGCTTAGAAGGGAAAAATTGTGTCTGGATGTGTCCAATATGTGTAATTATCAACATTTCTGATACATTGTTTAATTCATCATTTGAAACTAATACATCAAACCGTTTTTTTATCCTGAATGATGATGATGGAGGTGACACATTTATCGGTAATATAACACCTAAACCTCAAAGAGCTCCGAAGGTAACAAAATGTAAAGGCAGGAACTCACTAAAAATCATGGTGGTAAATTTGGATCAGTATAATGCTGATATTGTACAAGGGACAGAAACTTGGCTTTCACAGGACATTAATAGTAATGAGATTTTCCCGGATACATATGATGCCTATCAAAGGGACAGACAGGACTGAATTCATGGTGGCATCTTAATAGCATGTGGAAAGGATATTATTATGATTCGTAAAGAGTTTGAAGTAGATAGTGAATTAATGTGGAACCAAATTGGATTGAAAGGACGGTACTCACTTTTAATAGGTACTTGTGGTGCGTAGGTCCCGAAATGAAGGCGAGGAGTCAGGTGTTTTGGGAGGTACCTTTTATTATGTCCTTCTTGGTATTAGAGAAGTCCGCAAGAGAGGAAGATGGCACCCAAACCCTTGCCTTTAATCCCTCCAGTTAAGGGCCGCCTCTCGATTGAACCCTTCCCGTGCCGAGGGGTTTGATAGTTGGGATGGCCCGACCCTTGGGAGCCGCCACAGGACCCCCCCCCCAGAACCGGAAGCACGAATCGCACCGGCGGGCGCACAACCGGGCTGGACCGCGTGCGGAAATCAAGCGCCCGAGGGGCTGGTGGAAGCACAGGTGGAGGGACAGGTGGAGGGACCGGCGGGAGGACAGGTGGAGTGACAGGCGGAGGGAGCCGTGAAGGGGGCGCCCTCGAGGCCGAGGTTGGGCAACCAGCACCGGCTGGTCAATGTCCAGATGTGCCGGCTTCAACCGGTCAATTGAGACGGCCTCCGGCCGGCCCCCCATGTCCAACACAAAGGTCGTCTGCCCATGTTCCAACACCCGGAACGGGCCCTCGTACGGCCTCTGGAGTGGCATCCGATTGGCATCACGGCGCAAGAAAACGTAGGGGCAGTTCCGGAGGGCTGATGGCACATGCGGGCGAAATGTCCCATGGCGGGACGTCGGGACGGGCGCGAGCCTGCCAACTCGCTCGCGAAGGCGCTTTAAGGTGGTTGAGGGCGTTCCCTGCTGCCTCGGCACGAACTCACCGGGCACCGTGAGTGGTGACCCGTAAACGAGCTCCGCTGAAGATGAGGCCAAGTCCTCTTTAGGTGCAGTCCAGATGCCCAGCATGACCCACGGCAACTCGTCCATCCAGTCCGGGCCAGAGAGTCGCGCCTTCAACGCTGCCTTGAGCTGCCAGTGGAACCTCTCCACCAGTCCGTTAGCTTGCGGGTGATAGCCCGTGGTGTGGTGCAGCCGCACACCCAGCAAGTGAGCCATGACCGACCACAGCTCGGAGGTGAACTGTGGCCCCCGGTCCGAAGAGATGTGCGCCGGCACCCCAAAGCGAGAAATCCAGTGAGCGGACAACGCACGAGCGCACGTAGCTGCTGACGTAGTGGCCAGCGGTATGGCCTCCGGCCACCGCGTGAAGTGGTCCACCATCGTAAGGAGGTGGGTAATGCCCCCGTGGGTAATGCCGACGGCAGGAGAGGCTCCACAGTGTCCACGTGGAGATGCTCGAATCGCCGGTGAGGTAGGCCGAACTCCTGGAGGGGCACCCGGACATGGCGCTGGATCTTCGCCATCTGGCACGGAATGCAGGTGCGAGCCCAGTGGCCAACCTGTGAACCATGAAACGTGCGGCCACTAGCGCCGTCGCCCGGATTGATGGGTGAGCCAGCCCGTGGATAACATCGAAAACCCTCCGGCGCCAGGGACGATGGGGCGCGATTGACCAGACGACACATCGCACAGGATCGTCGCCCCTCCAGGACCGAGAGGGACATCCTCGAAGTGAAGGCCGGAGATGGCAGTCCGGTAGGCGGGCATCTCACCGTCCATGGGCTGCGCCTCCGCCAGGGCAGAATAGTCAATTCCGGGCACCACCTCGAACACGACGTCGATGGCGGGGCGGGACAATGCGTCGGTCAACCGGTTCTCTTTCCCCTCGACGTAGCGGATGGAGGTGGTGTATTCAGAAATGTACGTCAACTGCCGCTGCTGTCGTGCGGACCAGGGGTCGGAAACCTTCGCCAGGGCAAAAGTGAGCGGCTTGTGGTCTGTGTAGGAGTGAACGGGCGGCCCTCCAGGAAGTAGCGGAGTTGGCGCACTGCCAGGTACAGAGCCAGAACCTCGCGATCGAACGCGCTGTACTTAGCCTGAGCGCGGTTGAGGTGCCGGCTGAAGAAGGCCAGGGGCCGCCAACCTCCGTCCGTCAGTTGTTCTAGCACGGCACCAACCTCCGACTCTGAGGCGTCCACCGTAAGAGCAGTCTGGGCATCTTCCCGCGGGTGCAACAGCAGTACGGCCCGAGCAAGGGCCTCCTTCTCGCCGTCAAATGCTGCCACGGCTTCGTTGGTTCACTCGACGTCCTTACGCCCGCCCGCCAGAAGTTGATACAGCGGCCGCCTGATGTGGGCCGCGGATGGCACAAAACGGTGATAAAATGCCACCATCCCGACAAACTCCTGCAGGCCGCGCACCGTGTATGGACGGGGAAACCGACGGATGGCGCCGACCCTGTCCGGCAGGGGAACCGCGCCTTGCGAAGTCACGCGGTGGCCGAGGAAGTCGATTTTGGTTACCCCAAAACGGCACTTGGCGAGGTTGACAGCCAAGCCATGCTCGCTGAGCCGCTGACAGAGCTGACGGAGGTGGGCGCAGTGCTCCTGCTGCGAGCGGCTAGCCACCAGGATATCGTCAAGGTAGACGAAAGCAAACTCGAGGCCGCGACTCACCCTGTCCATCAATCGTTGGAATGCCTGCGCAGCGTTTTTAAGGCCGAACGACATCCGCACGAATTCATACAGCCCGAACGGCGTGATGATTGCCGTCTTGGGTACATCCTCCGGGTGGACCGGGATCTGGTTATAACCCCGTACCCGATGCACTTTGGAGAATATAGTAGCCCCGGCCAAATGGGCGGTGAAGTCCTGGATGTGGGGTATCGGTCTGCGGTTGTTGCGGCATCCAGCCGCCGATAATCCCCGCAAGGTCGCCAGCGCTCGCTTGCCTTAGGGACCATGTGAAGTGGGGACGCCCATAGGCTTCTTGAAGGGCGGACGATCCCCAAGGACTCCATTGTGCGGAACTCCTGCCGTGCCAGACGTAGTTTATCCGGCGGCAGACGGCGTGCTCATGCGTGGAGAGGTGGGCCGGTAGTCGGTATGTAATGTACCACCCAGTGACTGGGGAT